>JAXIVD010004558.1:0-35051 GCA_036785275.1 Cancer borealis | reverse complement strand
CACACACACACACACACACACACACACACACACACACACACACACACACACACACGCACACACACACACACACACACACACACACACACACACACACACACACACACACACACACACAAACACACACACCTATTTGTATATTTAAATTATGTCTTATAAATTTATTTCTAGTCACATTTTAAATATAAATAAATGTTAGAATTATTGAGAGAGAGAGAGAGAGAGAGAGAGAGAGAGAGAGAGAGAGAGAGAGAGAGAGAGAGAGAGAGAGAGAGAGAGAAAGAGAGAGAGAGAGAGAGAGAGAGAGAGAGAGAGAGAGAGAGAGAGAGAGAGAAGAGAGAGAGAGAGAGAGAGAGAGAGAGAGAGAGAGAGAGAGAGAGAGAGGATTATTTGAGGATTAAGATGAGGGACAGGTACTGGCGGTCAGCCAATGACAGGTCCCATGAAAAAGGAGGTGACATATGTCGCCTGATTCGGTATTTTGGTTAGGAAGAGTCTGGTATACTCTTCCTGCGATCACTGTGAAGGTTAGGGAGAGCCTCGCAGGGATTCCAGGGGACTGTACGTATATTGGTTGAGTACCCGGTTTTAACTTGATTCTGTGTTTGCGCACGTTAGTCTTGCCCAATTTGTCACCCGGTAATGCGACTGCACTTCTATGTTTAACTAATAATGCCAACAAATTATGTTGCAAGTCGTGTTGACACGAAAGCTTGAGATGGTTCCGGAATTTCCACTCCAAGTTTTCTGTCTCTGACATATCTGTTTCTGTCTGTACTGTACCAGCAAAAGTCTCTACATTATCTTCTGTGAATTCTTTTTCATTCATAATTTGGATAGGGTGTTCATAGACCTGAAACGAACCAATTTGAGTTCCAGGCTTCAACAACAAATTCTTATTCAATGTGTTAGCCAAAATAACTTCTACAGTACCTTCGTTAGACATATATACTGCAGAGTCGAGAATACACCCTTTTAATTTTGTGGTCTCAGGGAGAGCTATTATTTCCTGAGATGTGTTAACACCTGTCAGCTGAACCTGCACCTTGTTTATTGCCATAGCATGCAACAGTGTCGATCCTGTTACATAACCAGAAACAATATGGAAGGATTCAGTTGCGACAGACGTTTCTTCATTTACGAATATTTCTTCATCTATTGAGTTTTCTGTGGTGTTTTCAGATTTCTGGGTTATATTACATGACCGCTCTGCCACGTTATTAAGAATTTATGGCTGGTTGCTCATGCCACAGTGATCATCTGTATTCTGTATTATAGGGGATGTTGGCTTTACTCTGTCTTGATTTTCCAAAAATGGTATGAATTTAAAAGAAATTTTTGCACCTCCCCTGGCTGGAAAAAAGTGAAATATCCTCGTCTTTCATTGTCTTATATTCTATCAAAAGATCTCCAGGGAAAGAGGATTTTTTCACAACTACTGTCTTGATATCAAAGTAAAAGAGATTATCTATAAAAACTGGCAGCATGATTTTTCCTAAGGTTTTCATCTTATTTCCTGTTACTCCCTGTAAAACGTAATGTGTTGGTTCAAGAATTAATACTCCAGGTTTTATTTTCCTAAGGAACTCTAAACTGATGATGTTAATCATTGCACCTGTATCTAGAAATATTCGAGTGGGTTGATCGAAAACCCTTCCTTCAATGACTGATCCCTGTTCTACCTCTTTGACAGTTACAACGATTTTTCTTTCACTTGGTGCGTACTTCTCTCTGTTTTTGACTGAGGTGGTTTGTTCTACTGGCCTCGGTTGGTGTGTGTTTCGAGGGCGTGCTCCTCGAAATCCTTCACATTTCTGACTCTTCTGTGGGTTTTCTAATCCACTTAGTTTTGTGGATGGGATGGAGCCGGTCCTCCATTTTACTCCGGTGGTGCTTGGAAAAAATTTCCACTATGACTACGTCTGCAATCTCTCGTCTTATGTCCTATCTTTTTATGGTAGGCACACCATGATTGATTTCTACACGTATTCTCCTTATGTCCTTGGTACTGACAATTTCCGCATATTTGTTGTGAATAACATTCCCTTGCTGTATGACCCATTTTGAAACAGGAGTAACATTTAATAGAACTACGAGGTCGTGAATTACTTCTGGCCCTGTGTGAGTACGACCTACCACCAGACTGTGAGAGGAGACGACCTCGCCTTTCTGGGGATGGCGATTGTGGTCGCACGGATAAAACATATTGATTTGAATTTGGATCCTTCTCTATATATCTCTTAACTATGTAATCTATTTGACTTAGTTGTACTGTACTGTTTAGATCTTGGTACAGTTTTTCCTTAATGGATCCTTGGCTCTTATGTATTAATTTTGACATCATTAACATTTTACTGAGTTGCTTCAAGGATATCGTGTTGGGATTATTGGTGTTTGTCCACGATGTACCCTTTAGGTTATCCTCTAGTTGTTTGGAAAACGTGTCCAACCTTGATATATACTGTGTCATAGTTTCGTCTCCTCTTTGTTGGATTCCCAAGAATTTTACAAGAACTCTCAAGGGTTCAGTATCACTGGTTGGCAAAAAATGTTTCCTGAATTCTGTAAGATACTATTTGTAGGTCTTTATTTCTTCTACAAAGTTTCTACAAATTATGATAGAGCGCGCCGGATCTTTATGCGGGTGAATATGAGCCTTAAAGACTTCAATCTTCTGTTGGTCGCCTTTGAGACCTTCAGTCGCTATATAGTTGTCGATTCTGGCGATGTAACTTTCTAAATCTATGTCTTCTGGATCCCCGGAGTACAGTGGGGGTTGAATTTGGTTTGTAATAATTTCATGTTTCAAAACCTTATTCTCTTCGGCCATTGTTTCAGTGATTTGTCTAAGACTTTTTCCTAAACTTCTAGTTACAATTTGACCTCGTCTAGGTGGTACCGATATTCGTCTCAACATAAGACGCCTAGTCCTATACTATAGTGGTTTACATACAATAATTGGTCATACCTTTATATATGTCGTGTTTGCGATACAAGGAGAAGCACTATAAGACAGATGACAGATGCACTCTTGCGATGTCTTGGTATCTTTCAGGCAATTCTCTCACACCAGGAATCTAAATTGTACAAAAAATGTTAATAAAGAAGTTCAAAGACAAGTAATTATAGCGAAATGAATATTCTCACTGTTTCATGTTATTAGGTGTATAATTTTAGCTGGATGGGGAGCTGGTGTCGACTGCAAGGTGTAGATATGGGCGTATTTGTACCGCCCGCAGCTGGCTGGCTGCTGACTGCGTTGTTGACTGGCTGCTGACTGCGAGATGGGTGCGTGTGAACGTCAATGTCACACCCACACTGTTCTGCTTCTTGTGATGATGTTGATTGTAGAATGAGGACAATGCGAGGAGAGGTAGTGAGAGAGAATTATAAAATGTTTATGTGGCCTTGAATACCGCGCACCAGTCGTGGAAGTATATTTACCAAACTTTGCGTCTTGTTTCACAATCTTCGGAGGCTTGTTGATATCCCATGAGCTGCGACACCACTGTTACTTGTGGGTAGTGATTGATCCCATTAACTCTTGTGTAATATAAAGTCAAATCACCTTAATAATTGTCTGTGGGTGAATAAAAATGGGTCTTCCTTTTTGTCTTTTATTAACAAAGTATATTTCTCTGAGTGATAACAATCTTCACATACGACCGCGGTAATTTCACTCTCTCACTCACACTCTGTCTTTCACTCGCTATCACCGAGTCACTGTCTAGTGCTTCTCCTTGTTCACGACTTATGTGTTTCCCGTAACATGGCTACGTCTTAACTCTTTGGAAGCTGATGGTATTCTCTCGTCTGACTGACAAGATTTTTCTTTGGAACTCTATAGTGTCGACGTCACTAACACAGTTATGACGTCGACCGGAAGTAAGTGACCAATCACAGGGTTGTCTAACTATGACGTACATTTTCTTCTACCAATGGGGTGTCTATACCTAACGAGCTGAATAGAGAATAATCCTTATCGTTGTGTACTAAACATGACGATTTACGACGGAGCGTTACGGCTAGCGGCGACGAAAGTGCCGACACATATCCTGCCCTTTTCACCTTATTATTCATAGTTATTCATGCATTCAGTCTTGGTTATTCAACTTACTTAGGTCTATTTCCAACCATTAAAATGTCTTTTACATAAATACTTAAACGATTAACAATAGTAAACAGTCCAATTTATATTACAGTCAATAAATTCGATAAAAAGCTATCACAGAAGAATGACTTGATAATCACAGCACGACATTAATTAAAGGTAATGATATGATATGAAATATAAAATAAATTGTAATTGTAATGTGGGAGGGGAAAATGTGCCAGGCAACAAAGGCCATATGGCACTATTGGGGTAGTAGGATTAGGTAGTAGGACTAGGTGGGGGGTAGGGTCGGGTATGGGTTAGATTAGATGTAGGACGTTAGCGGTACGAAGAAAGGATATAAGGGCAGGGAGTGAAAAGGAAGGGGACTCAGCGAGGATGTCAGCAAGACGGGGGGCACAGGACAGGGAGGAAAGGTGGGGGAAGGCTGCAGGACGAGGGGTTGCGAAAATGGGACATGAAAGGAGGAGATGAGGAAGGGAGGAAAGGACGCCACAAGATGGGCAGACGGGGGGAGGGGAACGGGATATCAGGTAGGAATGGGTGAGTCTGGTGTGGCCAATTCGTAAGCGGGCCAAGGCAGTCTCCCAGCGTCTAGTAGGATGAGATGGGTGGGACCAAGGGGAAACGGAGGGCTTGACAGCGTGGAGTTTATTAGAGATAAGGGTGGACCAGAAAGATTGCCAGCGGGTATTAAGGAAAGTCCGGAAAACTGGGAAGTAATCAGAAACAGAAAGGGAGGAAGTGCAAAAGATAGGAAGGGTGAGGGCGTCATGTGCCAGAGAGTCAACAGTATCGTTACCAGGGATTCCAACATGACTGGGAACCCAGCAAAAACGAACTGTTTTGTGACGGACAGAAAGGCGGAATATCCAGTCCTGGATGTCGCGGACAAGAGGGTGTGAAGAGGAAAAGGAAGATAAGAGGGAGAGGGACGACCGAGAGTCGGTAAAAATAGTATAAGAAGAAGCGGTGAGGCGGAAGATGCGGCGGAGGGCAAAAAGAATCGCGAACAGCTCAGTAGTAAGAACGCTGGCCTCAAGAGGGAGGCGGTATTGGAAATAAGTGTCAGGAAACAGGACAGCACAGCCTGAGCCAGTAGAAGACTTGGAGCCATCAGTATAAACGTGTATGCTACCAGAATGAGTAGGAAGATGAGCCGAGAAATGGGAGCGTAAGACACAGGAAGGGGTATTAGATTTCGGGGAGATAGGGAAGACAGAGGAGCAAAAGGAGAGGTGATGGGAGAGCCAGGGGGCAGTAGAGGAAACAGAGAATGGGAGCGGATTAAGGGAGGGGGAAGAAGGATGGGACAGAAGGGCACGCATACGGAGGGGGAAGGGAACAGGTAAGCGAGGCCGGATGGCAAAGGTTGCAGACAGAGAAGGAGGGATACGCAAAGCGGAGGAGGGAAAGTGAAGGGAACGGGCATAACAGCGGAGGGAAAGGAGGGCCCGGCGACGGGGAAGAGAAGGGAGGCCGGCTTCAGTGTATAAGCTCTCCACCGGGGAAGATCGGAAAGCACCAAGAGCGAGGCGGAAACCAAGGTGATGAACAGGGTCAAGGAGGCTGAGGACGGAGGGGGAGGCGGAAGAATAAACATGGCAGCCATAATCAAGGACAGAAAGGACCAGTACAGTATGCAGCGAAAGCAGAGTCTTGCGGTCAGCACCCCAAGATACATGGGAGAGGGTTTGTAGAAGACGGAGGCGGCGAAAGGCGGTATCCTTGAGAGAGAGGACATGCTGGCGCCATGTAAGGCGAGAGTCGAAGATAAGGCCAAGAAACTTGCCCGATGTGCGATATTCAAGAGGGGTGCCATAAAGAAGAAGGGGAGGAGGACAAGCAGTACGGGACCGTGAAAAGTAAATAGAGAAAGACTTTGTAGGGGAGAAGTGGAAGCCATGGTCGGTGGCCCAAGAGGAGGTGGCAGTAACAGCAGATTGAAGAAGGCGATGGAGAAGGGAGGAGGAGCTGCTCGAGGCATAAATGGCGAAATCGTCTACATAAAGAGAGGACCTGACACCAGGCGGGAGGGTAGAAACGATGCCGTCAATGGCCAGGAGGAAGAGGGTAGTACTCAGGACCGAGCCCTGGGGCACACCCTCGTACTGACAGAAGGAAGGGGAGCAAGAAGAAGCAACCCTAACGCGGAAGGAACGGTTTCGCAGGAAGTTATGTAGGAAAAACCCCATGTTGCCAGAGACACCGACACAGGATAGCTGGTGAAGGATGTGATGGCGCCAAGTAGTGTCGTAAGCTTTCTCAAGATCAAAAAAAACAGCTAAGACAGATTCTCGTCGGGCAAAAGCAGAAGTAATATATGTTTGTAAGCGGGCGAGAGGTTCTGCTGTACCACGGGCACGTCGAAAGCCAAACTGAGTGGGGGAGAGAAGGTTCTTTGATTCGAGGTACCACATCAATCAGAGATTGATCATGCGCTCAAGGAGCTTGCAGACACAGCTAGTCAGAGCAATGGGTCTATAATCCTGAGGAAGAGTACCAGACTTGTTAGGCTTAAGAAAAGGGAATATAAGTGCATCGCGCCACTGGGGTGGGAAGTCCCCGGTTAGCCAAACGCTGTTATAAAGGGTAAGTAAGAAGGTCAGGGTGACAGTAGGAAGGTGGCGGAGCATCTGATAGTGAACACCATCAGGGTCCGCAGAGGTGTTACGACAGCACTTCAAGGCAGAGGTAAGTTCAGAGGGGGAGAAGGGGGTGTTATATGAAGTATTAGAAGAAAGTGTGAAGGTAATAGGGGTGTGCTCACGTGCCGCCTTAAGGGCAGCAAACTCAGGAGGAAGATCGGAACCACTGCTGACGCTGCTAAAAAATGAGCCCAGTTCAGTGGCAACCTGGAGGGGTTCAGCAATATCACCCTGGGGGAGGCGAAGTACAGGAGCAAAGGAGGGTGGGTGTTTACCTGATCATTTATGAATACGGCGCCAGATTGAAACAATGGGGGTAGAGGAAGTCAAGGTAGACACATAAGCACGCCAACTGTTGGACTGAGCCAATCTAGTGGTCCGGCGGAACCTAGCTGAGGCACGTTTAAAGTTAACAAAGGCCGGGAGCTGACCGGGAGTGTCCCGTTTACATCGGTAACTACTCCAGGCCGCCCGTTTCAAGCGAAAGGCAGTAGTGCAGGCAGGGTTCCACCAGGGAACACATTTGGAGGTAAAGGGGCGGGAAGTCCGAGGGATGGAGACAAAAGCAGCAGCGAGGACGGACGTGGTAAAGTAGATCAACATATCAGAAGAGGAGGTAAAATCAGGAGAGGAGAGACGGAGGGCAGACAGTGAGGCAAAAGCACGCCAGTCTGCCCTACCAAAGCACCAGCGAGGGGGACTGGGGAGAGGGATGTAAGAAGTAGGAGAAAGAAGAACCGGGAAATGATCACTACAGGGATTGTGGTCAAGAACCGACCAGTGGAGATCTAGAAGTAGGTCAGGGGAACAGAGGGCGAGGTCGAGACAGGAGAAAGTCTGGGTGCGGGGATCAAAGTGTGTGGGGGCGGCAGTATTAAGAATAGCAAGGTCGAAGTCTTTAAGGAAAAGGTCGAGGGAGCGGTCTCGAGAGGTGATCACAGAATCCCCCCAAAGGGTGTGGCGACAATTGAAGTCGCCAACCACAAGGAGGGGGGAAGGGAGGTTAGAGAAAAGGGAGCGGAGGGCATCGAGATCGAGAGGCTGGGAAGGAGAAAGGTAAAGGGAAACGAGAGACACCCAACGACGGAGGTAGATACGGAGGACTGTACAAGGAAGTGTAGTAGGGATAGGAAGAGGGGTAGAAGCAACAGACTGGTGAAGAAGGATAGCAGAAGAAGAGATAGAGTGCGGGGAGGAAAAAAAGCGGTACTGAGGAATAGGGGTGGGTGGGCTAGTAAGAAACGTTTCCTGAAGGCAGAGGACCATGGGGGCATAAGAGGAAATGAGTTGGCGAAGGTTCTGTCGATGGGCACGAAAACCACTAATATTCCACTGAAGAACAGACATGATCAGTAGGGAATAAGACTCGGAATGGGGGAAGGTGAGGGAGGAGCATTCACAGGGGGTAAAGAACCGGGGTCCATATCCATAAGAGGTGATGGAGAAGGAAGGGGGTCAGGGGTGGATGAGGTTGGGGGAGAGGGAGGAGGTTGAGAGAGGAGATCGGTATGGGAGTAGCCAGGTGGTAGGGGAAGAGAGAGGAGAGATCGGGTAGAAGAACAGGTGGGGAAGGACGAGGAGGGGAGGGGAGAGTAAAGTGGGGAAGGGGGAGAGGACTGAGTGCCGGGGGCAGAGGGGACCTGGAGGAGGAGTCGGGAAGGGGAGACAGCAGAGGATGAAGGTGGAGGAGGGGGAGTGGGGGTAGGAGGGAGGTGCTTGGGAGGTGCGTGAACAGAAGCCACGACCTGGATAGGAGGGGCTGGGGGAGGAGATAAGGAGGTAGAGGGAGAGGACAAGGGAGCCGTGTTTTTTATGAACGCGGCGATGGCATCGAGGGTATCACCCTCGAAAGGAGCGGGTGAGGGAGGTGCAGGGCGAGTCCTTTTAGAGAGGTGGAGAGGGGGCGGAGAGATCAAGGCGGGAGCAGGAGAGGTGGTTGGTGGGGGAGAGGAGACCAAAGCCTGAGAGTGGTGTCGCTTGGTAGAGTGGAAGCGCTGGGGGCGTGGAGAGGGAGGGGCTGGAGTACGGGTGGTGGTGGAGGTAGGGGTATCAGGGTCGAGGACAGCGAAAGAATTAGAGCAGGAGAGGGAGGATGGAGGGTGGGAGGGAGAGAAGGAAGAGGAAGGAGGTAGAGGAGAGGGATGGATGGAAGGAGGTGTAGGGGAGGGAGGCTGAGGACCGGGGGGGGAAGAAGAGGATGTGGTTGGGGGGTGAGGGACAGAGGCGGAGGCAGCAACATGGCGAGGAGAAGGGGTGAAGCCTATTCGACGGGCTTTCTGACGGGCCTCACGTAATGTGAGACCATCACGGAAGCGAATACCAGCGACTTCAGCCTCAAACTTGTAAGTTGGGCAGCCGCGGTAGAGAGCATTATGAGGTCCACTACAATTGCAACAGCGCCGGGTAGTGGTATGGCATTGATCGCGGGTGTGAGTAAAGCCACACAAAGGGCAGCGGAGAGCGGAGCGGCAGTGTTTTTCGGGATGTCCAAAGCGCCAACAGTTTCGGCACTGGCGAGGTGGGGGAACATAGGGCCGGACGGGGAGCATGATGCCCCCAACGTAGACATGGGTAGGGAGTTCGTGGCGCTTGAAGGAGATCCGTGCAACATTGGTGGAGTTTTTCTGGTGACCTCGAGGGGACAAGGTGTAGCAGCGAACGTTGACAGCGTCATACTCGCTGAGTAGGTCCAGCAGATCAGTGTGACAGTTTGACCAGACCTTGTCATCAATAGGGCAATCTTGTGGGGAGATTGCAACAGTGCCAGTGCATGTGTTGAGACGGTCGTCAGGGGTGGCACAAAAGGGGGTACCGGATGGGGCCAACAAGTTGGCCATGGCTTGAGACTGAGCCTTAGACTCTACACGTACCAGGCGAGAACGGTCAGGTCGGGTTTGAAAGTGGACCTTGCCCACTTGTTCCTGTAAGCAGCGTTGGAAGAGGAGGGTATTCTTAGCAAAGGGGGCGGAGGGGGGAATAGTAAAAAAGCGATCCCAGCGGGCAGGGGCAAGGAAGAGGTCATGGGTAGAGGGGCGAGACGTGCCACGAGAGGAGCCTGTTCGGGGCTGTGTTGTAGTCTTCCTAGAGGAAGAGGGGACATAAGGAGCTAAGGTAGTAATAGCGGAAGATGTAGATGTGACGGGGAGGGAGGCTGGAGTGGTGGTAGGAGTGGAAGAGAGAGTCGGGACAGTGGTAGACACAGGGGAGGGAAGAGAGGTAGTAGAAGGGGCGCTGGAAATAGGGACGGTAGAAGGAGGGGCAGGGGGTAGTTGAGATGAGGAGACTATAGGGGTACGAATAGAGGCTGTGGTAGTGGTAGAGAAGGATGAGGAACAATGAGGACCGAAACCTTGGGGGAGGCGGGGTGGTGGTAGTAGGAGAGAGAGAAGATGTGGGAGGTGGGGCATAGGATGTAGAAGCTGTAGAGGGGGCAGGGGTATAAGGGAGAGTAGGAGGTGTAGAGGGTGGTTTAGTAGTAGGGGTCTGAGGAATGGGCAGAGAAGTCGAGACCAAGTCCATTGGGCAGGCAGAGGTGTCAGGGGGAGAGCGACCAGCAGCAGAGGCCTCGAGGGACTGGTCGGGTACCACTCGAGGGGGACAGTGAGTTTTGTTTATCCATATATTGGTATAAATTAATAAAAATGGCATCGGGGGCCACGGGTAAACCGCTTACCGGATCGGCAAAAGGGGCCGAGCGCTGCCGCCGGGGACGGGGTACCTCGTCCCCCACAGGACTACCCGTTTTAAAAGGCAGCCCTTGTGGCACCGAAAGTTTGCCCCGCAGCGGCGAGCAAAGACCCCAGCCGCGATGCCAGTAGTAGCAAATGTGCCAAAGTGGGGGTAATGCGGGGGGGTAAAGTGGGGGGTAACCAAAGTGGGGGGGTAAAGTGGGGGTAACCAAAGTGGGGGGGTAAAGTGGGGGTAACCAAAGTGGGGGGGTAAAGTGGGGGTAACCAAAGTGGGGGGGTAAAGTGGGGGTAACCAAAGTGGGGGGGGGTAAAGTGGGGGGTAACCAAAGTGGGGGGGTAAAGTGGGGGGTAACCAAAGTGGGGGGTTAAAGTGGGGGGTAACCAAAGTGGGGGTTAAAGTGGGGGGGTAACCAAAGTGGGGGGATAAAGTGTGGCTTACCAAAGTGGGGGTAAAATGGTGGTCACCATAGTAGGGGGGTGAGGGTTGTGCTCTCTCTTTCTCTCTCTCTCTCTCTCAGCTGCCTCCTTCCCCTTCTCGACACACCGTCCTCCTCCTCCTCCTCCTCCTCCTCCTCCTCCTCTCCCATCTGATCTTGGGGTTTGATTAATGGCCCTTGGGGTGTCCCTCGTGTTGATCTTGTATCGCTAATGTCCTTGGGGAATTTTGGGATGTATAAAGACGAACGCCCCTGATATAGACACACACACACACACACACACACACACACACACACACACACACACACACACACACACACACACACACACACACACACCTGTTTCCCGCCCATCTGATCTTGATGTTTGATTAATGGACCTTGGGAGGTCCGGTCTTCGTTGTGACCAGGTATCGCTAATGTCCTTGGGGAATTGGCCTATAAAGACGAACGCGTTGATATAGCCCTTTTTAACGAGACTTGGGTGGCCCCGCCCATATTGACCTAGTATCGCTAACGATCTATCGGGGATTCCAATTGTTTTCAAGGTGTGTGTGTGTGTGTGTGTGTGTGTGTGTGTGTGTGTGTGTGTGTGTGTGTGTGTGTGTGTGTGTGTGTGAGAGAGAGAGAGAGAGAAATTTATTATTCTATTTCATCTCTTCCTTCCTGTTTTTCATTACCGTTCTTATGATGTGTGTGTTTTGTGTGTGTGTGTGTGTGTGTGTATGTGTATGTGCGTGTGTGTGTGTGTGTCCTGTGCACGCACACATTGTGATATATAAGCATCGTGCTTTAACAATTACCATCATTCATAGAATGCCCGCTATGGCAGAGACTTATTCAGAGAATCTTCTTGATATTTTCCAACACCCGGCACGTATAATAGTTGCAGGATATAGCAACTCTGGAAAATCGGAACTTGTGCGGAGGCTTATAGTGAAGTACCATGAGAAGTTCAAAAAGATTGTTATATGTGGTTTAACGTCTCATCCACTTCAAAGAAACAAAGAAATAGGGTCTAAAGTTATGGTGTCATCTGAAATAATTGATCCAATTGCTAACGAGGATACTTTTGATGAGAGAGGAACATTGTATGTGCTTGATGATATTTTCATTGATGCTGTAAAGAACAAAACTGTGGTTGATGCATTTACCCGTGGACGGCACAACAAAATTTCGTGTGTGTTTGTCACTCAAAATTTATATATGGGGGGAAAGCATGCAAGGAATATTAGCCTGAATTGTTCTCATTTTCTCTTGTTAAGACAACGCGATTTATCTCAAATTCACTGTCTGGGGAGACAAATATTTGGAAAAGAGAAGGCAAACCAATTTGTAGATATATATAAATATGCTGTATATTCTCGGTCTTATGGATATCTTCTTGTTGATTTGGGTATAAATACCCCCGAATCCCTGCAATTTCGCTCAAACATTGTCGGAGAACCCCCCGGTGAACGTGTATTCCAATGGTGAACTCAGAGAAGAAGGATCTCTTACATGTGCTCTACTCCCAACATGACGAGCCCTATGGTTTAAGCTCTCGGGAGAAATTATGGGAGAAAGCAAAAAGTATAAACCCAACAATAACACAGGATGATGTATTCAACTTTCTGAGAACCAATAAAACATATACTCTGCATAAGCTACAGAATAAAAAATTTCCCCGGCAAAAGATAATAGCCTCAAAACCAAAAGTAATCATGGCCGCAGATTTAGCAGACGTAAGACATATAAAAAAGGAAAATAATAGCATTGGCTACTTGTTGGTATGCATAGACGTGTTTTCTAGATATATGCAAGTTGTCCCATGTCGGAATAAAGACGCAAATACGATGCTCGGGGCCATTAAAAAAGTGGTGGAAAATAAAGATTCTGAAGGCTTACGAAGATTAAACACAGACCTTGGCGCGGAGTTCTGGAACCGAAAAGTAAAAAACTATTTATGTTCCCGGGGCGTTAAGTTGTACACTGTGTACTCCAATGAGATAAAAAGTTCTTTGGCAGAAAGAGCAATTCGTACGCTGAAAGAACGTATCTACAGGTTCATCACATCTCAAAATTCTTCTAGATATATTGATGAGCTGCAAAACATGGTCAGTGCCTACAACCACTCACCCCATTCTGGTCTGAAGAACAAACAAACTCCCTTTGCTATTCATAACTTAAAAGACACGTCAACAATCAAACGCCAATTCCACGCAATGTATAAAAACCCGAATCAACCAGCTTCATCCATCAGTCCTCCACTGGCTGTCGGAGAAATAGTTCGTCTTGTTGGTAGTGCTCGTTCCTCTGCATTCCATAAAGGATACACACAACAAAATACTCACGAGCTTTTTCGCATAAAATCAGTTAAACACAAGAACCATCCAAGAACTTACCTCTTAGAAGATTTGGCTGGAGAACCTATACAAGGGATATTCTATGCACCAGAGCTCGTCTTAAGTGCCCTACCCGAATCATATGATATTAAAATACTGCGTTCACGAAAAATCAAAGGAAAAAAACAGTATTTTGTATCGTGGCTGGGATATCCCACTTCATTCAACAACTGGATTGACGCTAATGACATTGTAGAAAATGCGTAAAAAGACAGCGCTCCTCAGTGCACACAAAAACTTTGTTTTGCTTTTGAAGAAATTAAAACTAAAAGATAGAAATCGAGTTATTAAGCAAGCAGCTCGAGAACAACTTAACTGCATATCAGAAATATTTTCAAATTTTTTAAAGAAGCGTCTTACTCTCAGTAATAAAGTTATCAAGAAATTACGCGACTATCGGGAAGACATACGTGCCATAGCTCGAAAGAAAACTCCTCTCCATAAGAAAAGACTTATATTGACATCGAGACGGGGTGGTAATATATTAGGTGCTATATTACCCATTGCCGCTTCCTTAATCGGAAAAATATTTGGATGATGCGCACGTACTACCTTCTCCCCGAGTCTACTGCTGAGCGTGTCTTAACTGGTATTAAGCCTAAATATGCGAACCCCGCGAGCCCAGGAGTCAGTGGGCAATCATGTTTCAACCCGCAGCCGCTCCACGCGCTGATCGGTGAACATGTACCAACGAGCAGCAGCACCCCCGTGGCGTCGCCCCATGGTGCAACATCGAGTGTCCCTACGGGAATGAACCTGCCACCTCGCTCCATGAAAAAGAAAATATCGCGATCTGGTGTGTACTTGACCACAAAGCCACCACCCGTGCAACTTAGAGTCACAGGAATTAAGGAGAAGAAGATTTCCTCCAATCCTGAAATAACTAATTTAATACCTCTGTATGTTAAAAGTATCAATGTGCCATATGTCAACATGCTGCTAGAACGAATAAAAGACAATCCCACTGTAAAATGGGATAGCAGAGGTAACCTACTGTCTTCTGTTCGACCCTCCAATGTCTTGAACATGTTGAACTTACTCTCTAATTCAAGTCAAAACCCAACAATTGCCGACATTGCCGTTATAAAACACATTGTGAACGCCACTGGTATATTACCAAGCGAAATAAGAAATTCACGCGTGCGACAGAAGATTCAGGGATCTGGTTTCACCAAACAGTCGTCGTTGGCAACTTACGGATGGTTTCCATATTAAACCAGCTTGCCCAGCGCGATAAGACAGTCCTACATTGTGATTCAAGAAAGAAACAGAACCATGGACGTGGTGGATACAGAACCGCGTTGGATGCGTTGCTTATACAGAGGAAGTGGCAACCCCATGGGTATGGAGGGAGAAACACCCGAGTTGACGATAAACACGTTCGAACATGGGGGGCTCTCGGGTGGGCTTATAAGAACCAGCAGGCTGGATGAAGGGACGCTACTCACCCCTCGCTACCAGAAGCAGCGCTACTACTCATCGCTCGGCTGTATATCAGAGGACATCATGTCGGACGCCTATGTGTTTAACTACAAAGACGGTTCTCCTGGTGATGGTGTTTACCACAACAACAAGACTGTCATCGTTTCTTCCCTCAACTGCACTTCCTGCCACGAAAAGAGGGGATTTAATGGACTCCTACATGAGCTATATCCACACAGTAATCTGTATCACGAAAGAAGCCCGATCTATCAGATGAACAGGTGTCGCTGGGAAGATCGCGGCGTTCCTGGTAGTCTCCATATTCGCCATCCGCCGAGTGAAAATCTTCCCTATGTGGCGTGTATCCTAACCCAATATGCCCCCGGTCGTGAACTGGTAAATAATCCTATAAACCAGGGATATCTTCAATCATCAAGAGATCAGAATTTCGTTCGAGGGTTAAAGGAAGACACTTATGATAACCGCCTCTGTTGGTTTAAAGAGTCCATAAAAAAACTGGTACAATGGTTGATTAA
Source organism: Cancer borealis (assembly GCA_036785275.1). Classification (NCBI taxonomy): domain Eukaryota; kingdom Metazoa; phylum Arthropoda; class Malacostraca; order Decapoda; family Cancridae; genus Cancer; species Cancer borealis. The sequence goes on along the minus strand of JAXIVD010004558.1, from coordinate 19,821 downwards.
AAACAACATTACACGTGTTGTCTTCCCCTATAATATTGCAAGTGCTGGAATTCCTTACGTGCTGTGGAAAGCTGACTACCAACCACATCTTCAAGAAGCCGTTGCTGAGCTCCAACTGTATAATATATCATGCATCATCCTGGACAGATGGTGGGCCCACGATGAACCAGAAACAAAGGTAAATCAATCTCCCGAGGTAACCAAGAAAAGAAAACTGGCGAATACAGAGGACGATGCTGGGACAGGCGACTGGAAACTGGACGACGCTGAGAACTATGCTGTAGACAACGTGAACCCTAAATAGCTCTAGTTTCAGACAAGTTTCCAATAACTTTGTATATTACTGTATGTTAGAATATGGTAATAAATAACAATGTAAGGATGTGTAGTATGATTTACCTTCAGCATATAATTGGCATCTCATCCTATCCACCTCTATATTATGAAAGAATTCTAATATTTTTGCTAGTGTTTTGCTTGCTCTTAATGGAGTCACATCATATATACGTTACCAGCACCGCGGATGGGGAAATATACCCCAACACCAGCACGAGCTTTACTAATAACATACAAACCCTAACATTAGACAAGGACTTGGAATATGAAGTCGGTCTGTTGAACGTGTTGCTTCCACGTCAATATTACATTGTTAAACCCGGTGAACGAGAGTGCTGCGTACATCTGGAATATGGTAGAAAACCAACACCACAGTCAACGGTTATTGAAAGGCATACACTGTCGAGGTCTATTGATGTTAATATCTTAAGCAATGATACTGGGTATTTGGTGTTATGTGTCAACAATATGATAACGACATTGTTAAAGGAGATGTTCGATGGGGACAAACACCATTTACTGTCGTATTTTAAAGAAGTTCTTGCAGTCACCCCAACAAATGATCATTTAAGTTTGTTCTGCTACAATGGTTATCATCCAAGAGTTGCATTTATTAAAGTTTCCTTTGACGCACGGCTGGCCCAGGTTCTTGGTTTTGTCTCTAATATAGGTTATGATTTGTTTTCTTCCTTGGTTGTACATGACGAACCTGAACCCTCTCCTCTTGTTCCACAATTGGGTCATGCCCCCTTGATGAAAAATGGCGATGTACAGTGTGTTCTCATTTACACCGACCATGTCAATGCCTCTAGGTACGCTGGAAAAAATTTAAATATTCTTGATGTCTTTTCACTCTCCGGAGGACTAACAAAAGGCGTGCATCCAACTATATATAAACCCCTTAAATCCAAAGTAATTGATTCTATTTCCATTAAACTTACAGATCAAAAAGGTCGTCCTATGTATTTCGAAGAAGGATACCCTGTTATATGTTTACTTCATATTCGGTCGCGTTGAATCTTTGACTACTGCTGTATTAATAGGAATGTTGTCCATTTGACCAAGCAGTCTCCTTCTAGCCACCATGAGGGTTACATTCATTCCTCCTTCCGTAGCAGAATATCATACTTTGTTTTCGAATGGCAAACAAATAACTTCAAGAGGGAGTGGTATTGATGATATAGTCACACTTTCCTACGAACCAAGCTATCGCAGAGGCGGGGGTTTATTCTCAGTCTTAGCAGGACTGGCTAAAAGAGCCTTCCCTTTCCTGGTGAAAAATGTCATTGTGCCTTCCGCTCGAACATTTGGTAACAATGTTCTAGACGATATTTCACAGGGAAGCAACTTGATAAGCTCCATAAAAAAACATGGAATTAATTCCCTAAAGCAAGCCGCACTAAAACTGACCAGAGGAAGCGGGAAAAAGAAAGTCAAGCGAGTCGGGAGGAAAAGGTGCTATAAAAAGGACATCTTTACCGAGTTGTAATCATTGTTGTACTATCACCAGTATGGCGAGCATCTCAAGTGCGATTGGTGTTGGGAACCAGCATTCTCCCCTGGGTCAATATGCTGCTGGTGTCAGCGAATTGTTTCCCCGCCCCAACAAAATGAGATTATTGGAAACAACGATTGCCTCGCGTTATGACGCTGATGTTTTACCTACTAACCTTGGATTCAATATGAAATTATCCGATAAATATATAGATTTTCTCATTCCTGGAACTCTTGGTAGCTTGATTGATTTGGGAAAATTGGTTTTGCACACCTCATTACGCTTAACTATGGAAGACAATACTACTCCTGTCACAGATGATCAACATGTTGAATTTACAAATAATACAGCGCACAGTCTATTCAAATCTGTGCAATGTTTTTTGGGAGATGTATCTGTTGAAAATAATGTACTTTATGGGTACACGTCATACGTTAAAATGCTGAATACTTTGCCGCCCAACAAACTGAATACAATTGGAGCTAATGCTAATATTAACATCCCTGAGAATGGGTTTATTTCCAAAGTAACAACAGAATACTTTGACAATGCCAGTGCACAACACAAGACCATTCTGAAGCGGGTTAAGACACATGGCATACAACTCTGTTCCCCAATTCTTTTGGACATAAGTTCTTTAGACAGTTACTTGCTCGACGGTATTTCGGTTAGACTCCGAATGGAACTATCTAGCAACGCATGGCTGCTAAATTCTCCATCTAATGGTGATAAAATTCGTCTGCATATAGATTCAGCCAAGCTCCTTTATACGCGAGTGTTTCCTTACCCTAATGCACTTCATGCTTTAAACGCGTCTCTCGCTGCCGGCAATCTTTTAAAATCGACATTTACCAAAACCCTCCTGAAAACCTATGTGTTAGCCAAAGACCAAACCATGGGAACGTACGATCAACCCTGGGGTAATGTTATTCCGGAAAAACTCTCGCTTATAATAACGAGTATGGAAGCCCATTCCGGTGACTACACGCTAAACCCATTGTATTTGAGCCATGGCGATATAAGTCAGATAAACCTGAGTGTTAACGGTCGAACCATGTATAATATTCCTAGTAAATTCCCTCATGATTATGCCGAGTTATACCATCGTACTTTAGATGCACTTGGTTTTCACAGCGACCACTTAATCGGAAAAGAAATTTTCGACAAGGGGGCAATGATTTGTACTTTTGATTTGCGGGCTGAAAACCTGAATGATAATTTGCCTGTTGAAATGAATGGAGGGCTAAGACTTAGCTTGAATCTAAGCAAGGGAGAAAACGAGAACCGTCTGTTGATACTGTTTGGTGAAACTGTGGGTATAATAACAGTTAACTCTGAGAGACGACTGCATTGTGATGTACGCGCTTGAAGCGGGTGTTGTGCGATGAACAACATGGAGATTGAAAGAGGATTGAGGGGGTGCATGGGAAAGCAGGCCTTGTTTTTAGGTGTGTTATTAGCAGACGAGGTCAAATCTATACCTCGATATAGAAAACCTGTAGTCTGCATTGTCAACACGCTACCAAGTTATTCTAAAAGGGAAATGGGACACTGGATTTGCCTTTACTATGAACCGGGCATGCTAGTGTTCTTAGATAGCTATGCTTTTGATCCGAAATTATACTCTGATTATTTTAAATATAACTATTACCCTGGGCTATATATATATAAAAATGCATTTCGGTTGCAAAGCACGCGGAGCGATGTGTGTGGGGCTTATGCCATGTACTTTGCATACAATGTTTCTCACTTGGGTGCCAGAGAAACTCTTGAAAAAATATGTATGGAGTTTTCCAAGACCGAATATTCGAAGAACGACGAACACGTGATGAGATTTGCTTACAGCAAGTTTTTAATGCCTGTATGCCATCAAACATTTAACACGTGTCCATAAAAAGTAAGTATAGTATATTACTTTGTCTTGTATTGAAGTATATTACATTCACACCATAAATAATTCCTTTATCGGAAAGAGTTTGTATAACATGCTTAAATCGGAACTGACCCCCCTACACAGGACCTCACCACTGCTGCCCCGAGCTGCCAGCCACCGCCGCGCATGATCTCGTCGCGTCGTGTCCTCGCATGCTGCCGGCCCCGCCGCGCATCATGTCCTCGCATGTTGTCGACGCAGCGCCGCCCGCCCGCCCGCCCGCCCGCCCGCCCGCGTGCTATCCTGTCACCACATGGTTATATTCTCCGCCAGCATTTTATATGCGAGCCAAAAGCATTTCATCCACATGTAAATTCCAGTCGAATAAATTTAAAGACATATATTGTGTTTTTTTTCATCTGTTTTTTATATGGGTCATGAAAAAACAATCAAACTCAGTGTTTTATTGGAAGTACATGTTCTTCATGTGTATTTTAAAAATATTATAATACCACAAACTCCAACAGTAGACCTATATACAACATATATTTACATATATTTAAAATAACAGGCAAATGCTTACAGACTAAACACCATGCACACACCAGTCCACATCATATATACAACAATTTATTCCGAGATTGACTCGTCTTCTAACGTGTAATCAAGAGGGATTGATGCAAGCATTTGATTTATTTCTTCCTCTTCTGTGGCTGACATTAACATGTCATCGCCCACCCGTGTTTTCGATGGGAAATATCGCTCAGCCAACACATCCCTTTCTCCCCATAGCTCATATGTTTCTTCTTCCATTGCACTGTCATGTTGTCCATCCATTGCACTGGGCAGACTCACTTCTGTTACATCCCCTCCATCGCTTTCTTGGGGGGACAGTGTCATGATCTGTGCTTCCTCCCCCTCCTCTAGCCCAACAGAATTATCAGGATGACCGTAAGATCGTGACTCCAAGGCGCTAATGTAGTATCTTTTGTCCTCAACTATAGATATCCCTCTCTTCGGATATTTTACTGTACTCATTCGACTATTGCGCACTGTGAATCCCTGATAGTCAAAGACATATGTTTCCTTCTGGAATAGGGCGTCTTTGTATTGCTGATGGGTAATTTTCTTCTTTATGGACTTTGGAACACCCTTAGCCGAACTTACACGATCATTCCTTTTCCGGCCTTTACCAATCACTGGCGAGACGGGGCATTGAGAAAACTCAACATCAGACCTCTCGGGGCTAGACAGGTATTCCTCTTCTGCAAAGGAAAAAGTTGATAATGAATAAGTTGCACTCTCCCCCACCACCACCCCTACATCATCAGCCTAATACAATGCTACTGTTTTTTAGAGCAAACATATAAAACAACATGTCCAATAATATATGTTATTATGTACTCACCATTAATTCTGGTAATATCTTTGGATCCAATTCCGAGACCCCTGGGAATGCAGTTCGCTCTATGTTGTTGTATCGATGACAGGGTGAAGTATTTTTGGCACATGCAACGCACACATGTATGATCCAACGCAGATGCTTCTGCATATGATACACATGGAACTGGTACTTCAAAACGCTTAACAGCATTGTAATAAAAATCATACAGCCGCAGTTTGGACAGCTCTAGGATATAGTAGCCAATGTAGTTTGGGTGATTCACATTTGAATATTTCTTATGGCGAACCACGGCTACATAGTCGTCATTGAGGGACATAGCACGTTTATAGTATGGACTGCGGGCCAGCTTCAAAAATTTGTTGTGATTGGTGACAATATCAACTTCTTGGTTATATTTGGCTGCGTTCATCAGGAATCGACCAAAAATACTGTTTGAAATGCACTTGATTGCATTTTTCTTGATGGGGCAAGTAGCTGTTTTGCGTGCTTCTATGTTATTCTGAATGAATTCTGCAAGAAAGCGTTCTTGTTTAAAGGTATATACAGCATGCACCTTTTTAACAACCAGACCTAGTTGAATAAGTAGCTTCAGGAGAGGCAGAGCAAAAAGCATTTTTTCCTGAGCAGCATGTGTCCCTATGAGCTTAAAGTTGTTACTCGGCACAGGACGGTTTTCTTCTTCATACCATGCACGTGTTTGGGGTGATATCACTTTTTTGGTGATGTTATGCTTTCTGATGATCAGTGGAAGGTCATCTGTTTTCTCAATGACTTCACGCGCGACAGCCTCCGTATCACACATAATTAGATATCCAAAATCACCTTCGGTTGATTGATTGACCAGGCCCTTGTGCAGAAATGATTGCATTTCAGTATCATCTAATTTTCTCATATCCCCACATGGCAGCTTTTCTTGCATTACAGTAGGATAAAGACTGTTGAAGTCAAGATATGAAAGGTATGTGCTTCTTTCATGTTTTGCATCAAACTCGGGATTCGTGTAGATGTTATTACCACGTGCAAAACGACGCACAACGCTTGTGTATCCCCCTCTCACATTATTTTGAATACAATGATATATATCGGGGCTACTAAGTACTTCCAATTCTTTTTGTGTTTTTAACAGAAACGAGTCATAGGCAAATCCGGGCAGGCTAACATAATTCGCAATATCCAGTCCCCATTGAGTTTTCAAGACCCCCCGCCATTCTAGGAACACATCGCACAGGAGACCAACATCTACTTTAACATATAGTAACAAATAGTCCTTGAGGTTCTGACACCCAGCTACTTTCCAAACCTTTTCCGCGTGTTGATACTCGCTTTCGGAAAGTTCTGTTCCATGAAGCGAATTGAAAAATTCTTCGCGGGGCGGAAGACGTGTTTCAGAAAGTCGTTCCAGCGAATTGAGATAGTCGTAGCACATTACCTGCTTTCCCTTGATCAGTAACGGTAAAGCGGGGGCTGGCACATCTTTCAACATCTGCTGTGTGTAAATGGGCTCGCTCCCATTGGCGATGAATTGGTTCGCTAAATCCCCAAGTGAACCAGGTATAAATGCATGAGAGTCAATAAATCTCAAGTCATTTATAAGAACCTCATGATATTTTTGAACCGATTGCTTTGGTCTTAGTTTGATTTTCAAGTCGGGTAGAGTTAATTCATGCAGGATTAGCGCTAAATCATAATTAGAGTTATGTGCAATGAGAGTGAGCTGCATTTTGTGATTTTTCATTTGAAGGTGGCATCTATTACAATAACCTCCAATGTAATTGTTTCCTGATTTTTCATGGTCGTGGTGTTTAACTAATTTGCCTTTTAAACACTCCTGTTTACAAAGAAGACAGTGAGTTTGTTCATTGTGACGTGCCACATCCTCAGCGGTCATATGGATCTTATTATATCCGGAGGAAAACTTTAATTTTTTCCAAGTACACTGCATTGTTTGAATAAAATGATTCACACAATCTCTTCCGCAATAGGATCCGCTTTTTACTGTTTCTAAGTTTCTATTTACTACAATGTAAGCATACGCTATGGCAAAGTGCTGACGCTTTACGCATGTAGACACATTTGAAGAAGGCTCAACTAGAATACTTTCGAAGTCGTAGAAACACAAATATGATGTCTCATATGCTTTTGCATGATTTTGAAATTTCACTTTTGACCCCGCGGGTGGGAATTTTAGTCTTGTTACTCCCACTGGGCAAATCATCTTATGTTCGTCAAGCGCTGTCTTGTTCTCAAACGCGCATATGCATATGTCACAGTAAAATTTTTTCACACGACGTTGATGGGTAAACACATTCATGTAGCTGTGAAAGTTTGGGATAAGCGCTAGATGCCTATTCCCCAGCAACAGGCAATGAACTACTTCTTTATCTTTGAGTCCCTTTCTAACTAGTGTTAGTTCACCTTTTTTGCCTTTAATGCGATCTAGGCTGTAAACGCGAATACACATTTCATTTAATCTTTCAAGCTGTCCTAGGTCTTCCCAAGACACCGGGCTCTGAATGTCACCGGTATTAATAGCTGTCACCCAGGCATCCTCCCGCTGTCTACCGCTTGGAACTACATTTCCTGACTTTAGACAACGATAGGCTGCTAGGACCTGGAAAACGCAGTCCGTGGACCCTGAAGGATTAAGAACTTGTGTTTTCCCGGGAACACCCTTAGGATAAGGCACATATTCTCCGATCCTACTGTGAAGCATTATAAGAGCGAAGGACAGTTTTAAACTAACAATTTCATCTAACGTATACCCGCTACCTTCTTCTTCTGACACGTCACTATCAAATCGATTAACAAAATATTCCGATAGTTCACGCACATATGAACCAATGCTGTCGTGGCTAATGACCTGGATTGGACTTCGCATGTACATATCCCTGTACTGTGGTTCTTCGTTGGGGACTTCTCTGACTAAACGTAGATGTACATCTACGTAGGTTTTGAACGATGGAGGCCTAGCATGTCGGTAATCCCGGAAGACAGACTCTACTGCTTCGCGAAGACGTTCAGTGTTGTTCAAAAGCATCGCAATGTCTCCACTGTCTTCCGATGGGATAGGTATGTCTATCATTGTGAAAGCCCCGTTAAAATGTTCACTGCTTACGCTAGATGTTGGGCGCCCCGGTTTGTAGCCGCTAGGTCCTGGTTGTGGTGAATCCTCGCGACGAACATGTGTTTTTACATAGCCGTCTGAGGAAGAGTAAAAATAATATCAGATAGCCACATGGCGATATCATAATTTTTTCATAGTACAAACATGACCATATAGGCAACTAATTACAACATGATTGTTATTCAATAAATATGTAAATAGAAACTTACCGCTAATTGGCGCTTGCGATGAACGACCAGGGTTATAACCACTAGTCCCCGGGCAATCATCTGTATCTTCGCACGATGACGGGGGTGTTGCTGGTCGACCTGAATTGTATCTACTAGGTCCTGGTTGTGGGGAATCCTCGCGATGAACTTGATTTTTTCCACGGGTGTCTGAGGAACAGTAAAATGATATTGCCTTTGAATGGATATGTCCTTAATATAAGCATCTAATTACAAACAACACAGTGTGTGTGTGTGTGTGTGTGTGTGTGTGTGTGTATACACGTGTAATATAAAAACAGAAACACACCATGTGTATTCGTTCGTTTCCTTTTCCGGCCTTTACCAATCACTGGCGAGACGGGGCATTGAGAAAACTCAACATCAGACCTCTCGGGGCTAGACAGGTATTCCTCTTCTGCAAAGGAAAAAGTTGATAATGAATAAGTTGCACTCTCCCCCACCACCACCCCTACATCATCAGCCTAATACAATGCTACTGTTTTTTAGAGCAAACATATAAAACAACATGTCCAATAATATATGTTATTATGTACTCACCATTAATTCTGGTAATATCTTTGGATCCAATTCCGAGACCCCTGGGAATGCAGTTCGCTCTATGTTGTTGTATCGATGACAGGGTGAAGTATTTTTGGCACATGCAACGCACACATGTATGATCCAACGCAGATGCTTCTGCATATGATACACATGGAACTGGTACTTCAAAACGCTTAACAGATTTCTTCATGTTTAAACCGAGAGCGTTCTGTGAGCGTTCTGTGAACCCTGGCGTCAAAGCAGTTCTTCTGACCCCCTGCTGATTGATCGGTTCCTTATATATGGGTTTTCTCTCTATCTCTCTCTCACACACACACACACACACACACACACACACACACACACACACACACACACACACACACACACACACACACACCTTGAAAACAATTGGAATCCCCGATAGATCGTTAGCGATACTAGGTCAATATGGGCGGGGCCACCCAAGTCTCGTTAAAAAGGGCTATATCAACGCGTTCGTCTTTATAGGCCAATTCCCCAAGGACATTAGCGATACCTGGTCACAACGAAGACCGGACCTCCCAAGGTCCATTAATCAAACATCAAGATCAGATGGGCGGGAAACAGGTGTGTGTGTGTGTGTGTGTGTGTGTGTGTGTGTGTGTGTGTGTGTGTGTGTGTGTGTGTGTGTGTGTGTCTATATCAGGGGCGTTCGTCTTTATACATCCCAAAATTCCCCAAGGACATTAGCGATACAAGATCAACACGAGGGACACCCCAAGGGCCATTAATCAAACCCCAAGATCAGATGGGAGAGGAGGAGGAGGAGGAGGAGGAGGAGGAGGAGGACGGTGTGTCGAGAAGGGGAAGGAGGCAGCTGAGAGAGAGAGAGAGAGAAAGAGAGAGCACAACCCTCACCCCCCTACTATGGTGACCACCATTTTACCCCCCCCCTTTGGTAAGCCACACTTTATCCCCCCACTTTGGTTACCCCCCCACTTTAACCCCCACTTTGGTTACCCCCCACTTTATCCCCCCACTTTGGTTACCCCCCACTTTACCCCCCCACTTTACCCCCCCACTTTGGTTACCCCCACTTTACCCCCCCACTTTGGTTACCCCCACTTTACCCCCCCACTTTGGTTACCCCCACTTTACCCCCCCACTTTGGTTACCCCCCACTTTACCCCCCCGCATTACCCCCACTTTGGCACATTTGCTACTACTGATGCCTACCGGCCCAGGCACCCTCCAGCCAACACAGGACGGCCCACGACGGGCGATCCCCTTGGCAGGCGGCACCGGTGACCCACACCAGCCTACGTTCGGGATCATCTTGTCGGTCCTGACGGACATACAAGCCCCTCCACCACGTCAAGGTAGATCCCATGGGGGGGAATATAAAATAAAATGTTGGTGTAATATATGATTGTTCGTAGAAATTATATGGACGTTGATGTAATATAATTGTTCATTTCGTAAGATTGATTTAAATACTAGTTTAGATTTGCTGTCCACTGGATTAGCCTCAGTGATTAACTCGTGAACTACACACACTTTGAAGTCTCGATTATCACTATCATTTTAGAGATACGTAATCGTTTTAATGTTCTGTTTCTAATTTTATCAAATGAATGCTATATGTCACGATAATAAAACGTTCTCAGTACAAACACTATAATATTAACTCTCTTAAATAATACACCAATACTTATACCTACTTAAATCCTTCTTGAACTTAAAATATCTATGCCATCTTATAAAGGAGACACGGTAATCACTCTTATTTCCAGCCGGTATATCTGACAGATGGTAAGGAAGTTGGGGAGAAGCCTTGCACTGTTCTATCTGTCCAACACAAACAATTACACGCAGCCTAAACCCATGTCAGTAGGTCAGTAGATACACTCATTACAAACCAACAGCTCGATTCTTTCCATATATATATCTTTTATGTATATCCACTTAACTGTAGCACTTAAATAATCCTAATGCCCCATCCAGCCCAGTCCCGCCCCACACCGCCCCGTCCGCATCTCTCTCTCTCTCTCTCTCTCTCTCTCTCTCTCTCTCTCTCTCTCTCTCTCTCTCTCTCTCTCTCTCTCTCTCTCTCTCTCTCTCTCGGCCTGCGTGTTTTAAGTGTGTAATGTGTATGTTCACTGCTATGTGTGTGTGACTGTGTATATGAAATTCTGTGTGCGTGTGTAGCATTGTGTGTACTCGTATGTATGTATGTATGTATGTATGTACGTTAGTGTTGTGTTGTGTACGTGCACTATACAAATTGACAAACAACCTAGATGCAAATATAAATGCAGATATAAAAGGTACAATATTGATAATGGAAATAGAGGTTTGATATATGATAGGTGTACTGAGTGGTGTTATAGTTTACTTAGAGGCAGGAGAAGTAAATGTAATATCAACACAACTCTATTTATCAAAACTCTTCCCCATATAATCTCAACGACCAAGAAGTTTTAATATATATATGTTACTGTTGTTTTTAGTCATAAAACTACACTTGTACAGCATGTAGTTATGTTTATTATAACTTTTTTTTTAGTGTGTGTGTGTGTGTGTGTGTGTGTGTGTGTGTGTGTGTGTGTGTGTGTGTGTGTGTCTGCATTGGAATCGCCTTCTCTTCTTCCTTGTCTCTCAACTCTAACGGAATCCTGATGGTAGAAAATAATGATAATAACAACAACAATAACAACAACAACAACAACATAACGAAGAGAGAGAGAGAGAGAGAGAGAGAGAGAGAGAGAGAGAGAGAGAGAGAGAGAGAGAGAGAGAGAGAGAGAGAGAGAGAGAGAGAGAGAGAGAGTCTTTTATGCATCAAATATTTTGAGTGTTCAGGCAGGTGCAAACGAAGATAGTTAATGATCTACTTGGAGTAGCAGCCTTGAGGGACAGAGAGGGGAGCGAAGGATGAGGTGAATACTTTTGGAAAGAGGTGTTGATAATTTAGTGTCAATTAGCACCTCCTTGTTAATCCTTTCACACTCTGCCCTGAAGAGGAATGGGCGGGAGGAGTCCATCATGGGGATAACGGATAGTTACTTGAGGAAGGAGATGACTGCTTCCAATGGGAATAATTAAATAAGAAGAGCAAGATTAATTAAGGAAGGGAAAGGTAAACATAAAATAACAAATGCAATACGAGGAAGGAAGAGAAAGAAAATGGACCATGAAATGATTAAATAAAAACGGAATTAGTTTATAAAAGAAATAAATGGAAAATGATCACTTACTAAACAGTGAAATTAAATTAATGGAATAAGGAGAATTAGAGAGAAACAGTTCAGATTATATTAATGCATTGAAGAAAAAAAAAAAAGGCAGGTAGAACTTTTTCATAAAAAATACGTAATAATATTTTGACACACATGCATACATACACATATATACAAACGTGAGGTGTATTAAGGATTAGTAGGAAGGGGGATGGAATGAGGAGGAAAAATAGGGAAGGTAAAGGATGGATAAAAAGGAAGAGGGAAGTGGGAATAACGAAGAAATATAGAGAATAAGAATAAGAAAACACACACACACACACACACACACACACACATTTTTCAGACTTCACTCATCTTAAAAACACACACACACACATATATATATATATATATATATATATATATATATATATATATATATATATATATATATATATATATATATATATATATATATATATATATATATATATTACATATATATATATATATATATATATATATATATATATATATATATATATGTTATATATATATATATATATATATATATATATATATATATATATATATATATATATATATATACAAAAAAACAATCGCATTGAACCCCAACCAAAAAAAATTCACATCTAAAAAATAAGATGAAAAAATTTAATAGAATAAGTTTGCAAGGACAATTGTTTTCCTCTTCCTTCTCCTAATTCTAATTCTAATTCTCCACCACCCATCACCCCCACAACGAGAGAGGGAGGGAGAGAAGGAGGGAAAGAGAGAAAGCGAGAGGTGAGGGGAGGGACAGGGAAAAGGTAAGGTCCGTCTTCCCCAGAGGCTTATCAGTTATCACTTAGGTGTGAAATGGTCAGTAGTGATGGCCATTCTGGTGTGGGTTCGCTCGACGTACCCCTGCACTCAAAATCCTCCTGCCTTTGCGCGTGCGCGGGAGGCGGATTTGCTGCCAGCCGCATGACTCACTCTTCTGAACGGGACTAAAATAATGTAAACAACACTGTTTCCAGTGGTGAAATTGACATCACCGTGAAGTCACTGTGACCTCACACATGTGAGCCTGTGACATCATACTGTGAGCCTGGTGTGAGCTCACCATGACCTCAAATTGAAGCCTCACCGTTCAGTGACATCACTGTATGATGTCACTATGAGCTTGTGGTGAGGCTTCAATTTGAGGTCATGGTGAGCTCACATCAGGCTCACAAGTGTGAGCTCAGTGACCTCGCTGTGATGTCAATTTCATCACTATTAATGATGAAATTGACATTTTTCAGTTTATAAAATTAAATTTAAGCTAAAATTCATGTAGATAAAAAATGCAGCTTCATTACAGACAGCAAAATACTGTAAATCTGGAACCCCATATTGTTCATGAAATATATCGAGAAATTCTATTGCAGAGAAATTTACTTGCTACTGACATTCCTGTTTAGGATAGAATACCGTACATGGTATAATCAGCAGGTATAGTACTATTTCATATACACAATAGTGGTGAGAAGAACATAAAACAAACTTTGAATGATGTAATATTTCTTTGTCAATTTTACTTATTTACATTGTTTTAAAATTTAGTTAAGTCTGTCTGTGGGCAGAACTGTGGCATTTTTAGATTTTCTATTAAGCCTTGTTTTGGCATTTGCCAAAAATGTCTCAATCTGTTTTGCTACTTCGTTTTTTACTGTAGCTGTCATGGTGGCTTCACTTCTTATAACCTACACTGTATTTTCTTTGTGGAAGGATTTTGCTGCAGCTGGAACAAATATAGGTTTTGTAAGTTTTCGATAAAATCCCAATCAACTTATATTTAAACACTTAAGAATGTACTTTCAAAACTATGTAAGATAGATTTTATATTATGAATGTTATAGACTTTAAAAGGATGATCTTGCTAATTAACTACTCTGCTGTATTTTTCAAGGTAATCCCAAACACCCAGTTAGGTTTAGAAAAGCAAAAGAATTTACCATGGATGCAGTGTTCTAATGACTGTGGGAAGACAAACTTATTGTTCACCCCAGTCCGGTTGTAGGACAGCATCAAATGGTCTGTCATCATGGCTCGCAGAACACTTCTCACGCTCTCCCCAATATTCCGCTTCCCAAATCGATATGCTAGGTATCTAATCTGAAATATATGAATGGTTGCTATATTAAAATAATGCTTCACCATTATATCATACAAAGAAATATAGTAATATATGAATATTGTAACTGTGGAATCTATATGTGACTTTTTGACATTAATTGAAAGGTATCATGCAGTTCCAAACCCAGCTAGCAGGCATTAAGTGGGCCTTATATTTAAGAATACATGTATATAGGCATATACAAATTATATTGGTACATTTATTATTTTATTTATTTATTTAATTTATTGCATACATTTTGTTCTTCATTTCTCCAGGTTAAATACATGTAAAATTATTAAAAATCATGTGGATTAAAGTAATATTTACTTAAAATTGGGCTGTGATACCAATAAATTTAGGTCCTGTTCAGTGCAATAATTATATGTATAATGCTCTTAACTTACCAATGCTTTGCTCTTTGAGCTATCCGTGAGTTTACCACAAAACTCTTCAAATTCTTCTTTGGTCTTGTGCAGTTTGACTTCATCAGTCCTTTGCTCAGCCACATCTGGGAATGCACAGGAAACCTTCACTTTGATCATTTCTTCCCGAAGGAGCCTGACTTCCTCTCGCAGTTCTGTCACTGTCTTGTTAGTATTTTGACATAAATCTACAAGCAGAAGAAAAGTTCATGTGTGTTAAAACTTGTAGAAGGATAAGGATAAAAAGCATTCCTTCTTACTTCTCAAATTCACTCACTCATACAAGGTACGAGTGTGTAATGTTTATATGACAGTATATCTACTAAATATTCAAGGTACATGCAACTTCAAAACAGAAAGATATTTCCAAGTACATGTTTACATGTTTCAGTTATAAACAATCATGATTTTCCACTAGCAAGAACATGTAATAACAAGAGATAAGAAGCCTAAAAACTTACTTGGCACCATACCCAGGAGGCTTTGGTGGCATTTTCGTCGCAGAAACAACACCATCATTCAGATAGGAATGATTTGCCACTGCAGCAGAAGACTTCACACAAGGAGGCTTGGCCTCTTGCGCTTCCTTTGTAGCCCTTCCTACGTCTCTCTAAAATAAAGTTCAAATACTTGTATATTCAAAACTCTAGTGATATCCATACAAACAGGCCACAGACACAGATACAGACACACACACACACACACACACACACACACACACACACACACACACACACACACACACACACACACACAGACACACACACACACACAAGATTAGATCTTTTATTTACTAAAGGAATAAATCTAGAAACAGATATTAATTATGAATGCCCCTTTGGAAGGAGTGACCATGTGGTCCTGAAAATTGAGATTAAGGGAGATATAAGACAAACAAGAGGAATCATACAAAAAGAAAAAATTATGCAAAGCAAACTATACTGCAATGAAGAGGTTTTTCAATGAAATTGACTGGACGAAAATGAAGGAATTAAAGGACATACAAGAGAAATATGATCTCTTCCTGATGATATACAAGCAAGGAGTAAAGGAATACATTCCATTTTATAAAGTAAAAGAAAAAGCTAAAAAAAGAATGGTTTAACGGAAAATGTGAAAGAGCTAAAAAGAGAAGAGATGAAGCATGAGAAAAATTATAACTACAATGATCAGACCAAAACTGGAATATGCAGAAGTAATATGGTCCCCACACAAGAAAAAGCATGTGTTGAAATTAGAAAGAATACAGAGAACTGCAACTAAGATGGTGCCAGAATTGGAAGATCTACCATATAACAAAATATTAAAAAAATGCATTTAACAACATTGAAAGAAAGAAGAGAAAGAGGTGACTATCACAATATATAAATTGATGAACAACCTGGAGGAAACATAAAAAAGACCTAATTTTAAGAAGAAAAGGAGAGGCTAAAAATTTGAGGGGTCACAATAAAATACTGCTTAAAGGAATTTGCTTGAAAGATACAAAAAAGTACAGTTTTCCCCAAAGAAGTAGAGTATAGATCAGGGGTGGGCAACCTCTGGCACGCGTGCCAAACGTGGCACGCCGATGACTTGTTTTTGGCACGCAATAGCACAGGTTACCGTAACAGCAGCCGCAAAGTTTATATATATTTAGCCGTACAAAACATGTCTTTCGCCAAATGAGGAAAAAAAAAAAAAGTCGACCTTCCTTGGAGTATAAGCTTTCATTTGATGCTTAACTCCCCAATGTCTTCCTCTTCAGACTAAAAAGCTTAAAACATGACATTATATGTACGTCCTGGTGCTGAAGGGGTTTAAGCTCTACGAAGCTAAAGAGGTCACAAGAAGAAGTTTATCTTGTTGCCATGGCTACCTCCTTTTTTTTTACGTCATCGATTATGCCGATGTATGATGATTCCCCTCTACTTATTTTGGCTCATATTTTATTTAGTAAGCCTTTCTAGCCTAAAAGACTGCACCCATAAACATAGTGCACACTGACAATAATATTTGTGAAAGAAAATATGCCATGCCTGCCCATCTTTAAGAATTAATTTCGTAAACTTTGAATTTAAACCCATACATCTCCCCCCTACTCCTCACGTGTTTGAATGCCGCCCGACTTCAGTTTGACGCGTATTAATTAAACTCACTTTACTATCTAAATATAAAGCATCTTCACCTTCGAAAGCTAAAGAAAAATAAGAATCCTCATGCTTTCCCCTTCTCTCCATTGACGGCCGTAATATAACCAGTAAAATCAACAATCCCCCCCGAAGTCCCAGTAATGAACACATGTTCAGACGATCTGACTCGTCTCTCTCTCTCTCTCTCTCTCTCTCTCTCTCTCTCTCTCTCTCTCTCTCTCTCTCTCTCGCGCGCGCGCGCGCGCCGTAGCGTTTCTCACACTTACTCACTTGCCTCCTCTCTGAGAAGAAGGTCAGTACTACTCCATCTCTAAATTAAAATTATTACCCTTATAATCTATAACTTTGTGAAACTAAATATCACTGTAAGTAAGTTTCCAGACAGCATCAAAATGGATGAACTAAACTTGCAAATGTTTTCATGGATAGACATGGAAGATTTTGAAATGCAGTTAATTGAATTTCAGAGTAGCTCAATTTGGAAGCAGAAATTTGTTGACCTTAGAATTGACTTGGAAAATATTGAAAAGGAGAAATTAGAGATGGGAGTAACAAAAAGAAATGCGGAAAACGAAGTATTAAGGACTTGGAATACTATTCCAGAAAATTATGTCTGTTTAAAAAAAACTTGCAACAGCATTACTAACCATGTTTTCGTTTACATATGCTTGCGAATCTTTGTTCTCAATGATGAACTTTGTAAAGTCTCGTAACAGGAGTAGCATGACGGATGAAATTAGTAGTGCATGCATATCTCTCAAGGTTACTAAATATAAACCCGATATAAAATCTCTGTCATCAGTGATGCAGCAGCAGAAGTCTCAATGACAGTATATAAAAAGAGTCAACAAGCTTTCTTTGTCTAGTTTTATCTAATATTTTCTATTAAAGTCACGAAAAGGTTCAAGGCTGTTGAAATGTAGTTCTGAAGGTTAAATATATTTTCTCTTTTTTTGATACTGTGTTTTTACTGCTCTGAGGTAATTTATTATTATTTTTTTCGTTTAAAAAGTTCTTTAAATACTTAAGTCTTAAGAGATATCAAATATGTTCTCAAAAAAAAAAAAATTGTTGGCACGTGGAAAAAGTTTGTGTCAGAGACTTGGCTGATTTTGGCACGCACTCTCAAAAAGGTTGCCCACCCCTGGTATAGATACTTGGAATGGACTGAAGGAAGAGGTGATAATGGCAAAGAATGTACATCAACTGAAAGAAAAACTAGACAAATATAGATACGGAGACAGGACAAGAGTGTAGCTTAGGCCCTGTATACTACAACTAGGTAAATACACACACAATTTTACTAGAAAATACAGTTTTGCATTTGTTAATATTAATATGATTACCTTCGTCACTACTCAAGGAACTGTCTGAGGTCCACCATTTCTTCCGTCTCTCTCTCTCTCTTCTTTGGTAGAGGCCTCTTGACTGGGTCCTCTTCCCCAATATCATCCTCTAAGACTACTGCCGAGTCTGACCAAGTCAGAAAGGTGTGCATCAACAGCTTCATATGTCTCTAAAATTCCAGAATATATATCAATTTGTATATTTGTTTTTTATTAATGTACCAAGTAAATTCATCCATTTGTTTGTTCAATATTTATATGCCGACATGGATGAAAGAACACAGAATATGAGACCGTAATTAACATGCAACTGCACAGAAGCTTTCAGTGAATGATAGCTTTTCTATCCAAGGCACATGGCCTCTGAATCCTACATGTAGGTACATACATTCTAAACAAAATCACGGGGACCATTTGGTGTTTTGGGTGCTACATTAAACATGGACTTAAATTGTTAAAAATCCCTGTGGAAATTATTTTTAAGTATACATACCCCTCTTGCCCTTTAACTTCAAGATCCTATATGCTTGCCAGTTCGGGTTTGGAATGGATGTTCGCTTTATTTTCTCTAGGGAGGAAGCCCATCGACACTGCAGTTGCCCATCTGCTTTGAACATCCATCCCTCTGGCACTACAGACAACTCCCCACCAGGGAATTCACAGATATAAAATTGCTGCTGAAATATAAAAAATTATACATATATAAAAACATAATATTTATTATATTATAATACATTGTAAGCAATATATAATAGTCATAGAATCCAACTTGTAGAATTTAATGCTGTAGTATTTTTACTTTGATATTGGCATTGCTATTTAATTATGTAGCTGTTGTTGTTGGTAACAATTATTTTTAGTGTTATTTGTTGAGACTACCATCAATACATACATAGCTACAGATATTGCATGTATGTATGTACCACGCATGATTTGAAAACTCACTAATGTAGTACTAAAACATCATACAGACTAACAGATAGTCAATGTTTTCTGAGAGACCTTAAGGTCTCTTCGGATAATAAAGTTTAGTTTGGTTTAAACAAGGTTCTGCTATTTGTCAATGTAGGTTAAGGTTTGGTTAGGTTAGGTTACATTAATATAGAAGCTATCAAATGTTCTCGATGACCAAAAGTAGGGAGTTGGACGAGGGGCAATTCCCGATATGTAGACGTAAACAAACACCATTATGGTGAAGATGTAAAATTTTACCCCATGAACTAAAAAAAGGTTGGGAACCACTGACTTAACATAACCTAACATAACATTATGAATTCCTAACATAACTTGAGAGATGCTTTACCAGGTAAATAATAGTGAGCACTGCCTGAAACCTTCACAAATGTGTTGAGTACGCACCGATATCATCCGAGCAGTAATGCAAATACCAAAACTGCATCATACTGCGGCTATAATTGCTACGGTTTGGGTTTGGTTTGGTGGCTATCGCGCCCTCCCGGGGGGGACACACGGGCTGACATTAGAGCCCGTCGCAGTGTGTGGTGGTGGCGGACTCTGGTCAGTCGACACCTACCCCACTAAAATCATAAAAGTAAATAGGGGTGTTGTCGG
>JAXIVD010004557.1:0-30000 GCA_036785275.1 Cancer borealis | reverse complement strand
GGAGATATAATTTACGAGTTTTCTGTACAGACCATTACACTTAAATTACTATTCCTTGTCTTCTCTACAATTTCAAAGCATCACGTAAGCTAATAATGTTTCTTCCGCAGGTGTGTAAGTTACTCCGCCACATTGCCACCACAGACTCCCTACAAGTCGCTGCCAAGTACGGGGAGATAAACTTAAGAATTTATGGGCCCCAGGTGGTGACGGCAGCTCAGACACTCTGCCTCTACCCAACCTCCAAGATTGCCAAAGAGAATGTGGAAGGTGAGGCAGATAATTGTGGCAGTCACCAACATAATGAAAATTTATTAAGGAATGAATATAGGGTCAGTTTGAGAAAGATGAAAGACTGAAGGCACTTATGAGAGGATAATTACCATATATACCAGACTATAAGGCGACTGGTTATATAAGACGACCCCCAATTTTCGAGGAAAAAAATTTGGTTTTGAGCTATTATCTCTATATTAGACGACCCCCTTTCTCATGGTAAGGTTCACTGTTCACTCGTCCTTAATTTATTGCTCCAACAATTACTTCCAACATTAGTCAGTCAAGATGTAAGTAGTTAAAGGAATTAAGAAATATATATATATATATATATATATATATATATATATATATATGTATATATATATATATATATATATATATATATATATATATATATATATAATGTACAAGGTGGAGGACTGTGGTGTCTTGATTGTGGTGTTAACATCCTGTGGGGGACATCGTGTGGGTCTGTGGTGTGTGTATATATATATATATATATATATATATATATATATATATATATATATATATATATATATATATATATATATATATATATATATATATACCACAGGATGTCACCCACAGTCCTCCACCTTGTACATTATATATATATATATATATATATATATATATATATATATATATATATATATATATATATATATATATATAATATATATAATATATAATATATATAATATATAATATATATATAATGTACAAGGTGGAGGACTGTGGTGTCTTGATTGTGGTGTTAACATCCTGTGGGTCTGTGGGTCTGTGGTAATATATATATATATATATATATATATATATATATATATATATATATATATATATATATATATATATATATATATATTACCACAGACCCACAGGATGTCACCCACAGGATGTCAACACCACAATCAAGACACCACAGTCCTCCACCTTGTACATTATATATATATATATATATATATATATATATGCATACATACATACATACATACACGTGTGTGCATGCGGAATGAATTCCAAGGTACAGTGGCATTGAATATTCATCACAGAATTATAGGTTTGTGTTTTATTCTCGGTGTATAAGACGACCCTTAGATTTAGAATCCTTAAACTTGGCAAAAAATCTCGTCTTATAGTCCAGTATATACGGTAGTTTTAAGTCAGTCAGTCTGATTTAGAATCCTTAAACTTGGCAAAAAATCTCGTCTTATAGTCCAGTATATACGGTAGTTTTAAGTCAGTCAGTCTAACAGAATATAAAGTATGACATATTTAAGACTTCTTTGACTGACTTTTTTTGGCCTTGCAGTGTTTGCGGACATGTGGCTCAATCTGGTCGGTGATGTCAAGAGTCTCACTAAGGACATCAGTGACCAGATCACAGCAGAGAACAAGCCGCCAGAAAAACAATGCTACGTGTCTCTCCCTCGACCTGGGGTAGGAGCTCCTTTCTACATCTATCTATTTGTCTATCCATCTGTCTGTCTGTCCATCTGTCTGTTAGTTGGTTGGTTTCCTTTTCAAACCACCAAACTCAAACCTTTATCTGTCTGTCTGTCTGTCTCTGTCTGTTTATGGTAAGTTTTTCTGGGACATTTTTTTTGTCTTATGCCTTCCATTTTGAGCTAGACATATAGTCACCCACAAACATGACCTAAATTGCTATATTTGAATAGTGTTTTTTGGACCATGTTTTCTGTAAATTTTCCCAGATTTCATTTGTAATGGATCAGTGTCTCCAGATGAAGTTAGTTTGTGTAGCTTCAAGTCAATACTCCTAGTGTCTAATGCTAACATGAACTGTTGTCTTTGAATATTTTGTCAACCATAGTAATCATACGTAATCTATCAGTAATTTGTTGCATAAACACATGAATAATTGCTAAAATTCATAAGACAATATGTTCAGGTTAGTAAAAATTAGTTAAGTGTATCTATACTAGAGGTATTCTTGAGTTTCATGATTACTATGTTCAGGTCTTGTTTGGAACTCCCAACTCTGGTCTTTGTGGGCTTGAATTGTACTAAATAATTTTGGACAGTAGTGGTGTATTGTGTCCGTGTGTTGAGGCAGCTTGTTAGTGCAGCAGTGAGGAAGGTTATGTGGAACATCATCACATAGATTTGCATCCATAAGGAAGCTAGAACACCCACACAGGCTAAGGTGGTGAAGACATGTTAGTAGTGAAAAGGCCGAAATAATTTACTGTTGAAGTAAGGAGGCCAAGTACCTTGTTTACCCTCTACAGAAACTAACCATTTCTTGGGGAAAAACAGATTATTTGTAGCGACCACAAGAATCCCACTTCAGTCCAACATATTGTGTGGTTTTGCACCAGGTGTTCCTCATCCTCACATCACCATCACCAAGCTACCTCACCACATGGTCCAGTCCAACACTAGAAAGAGAAAGTAAACACAACTTATAATTTAGATTTTGGCTTAAAACACAAATACAAAAATTGTGTAATATGAAACTCAAGTACCTGTTGTAAAGTTATTTCTTTTAAATGGCTACATTGCATCTTAACTGGAGTTCACTAGTTCTTTTGTTTTTTCCTCCTGAGAGGGAATTTTGCAGTGAGTTATATTCTAATTACTTGCTCCTTGGCCCTGGTAGCATCAGCTGGGTGGTGATGGTGAGTCTAGTGTGCGTTTCAGTAGCTCAGTTGTAGTTACTATCACCACTGCTCGGATGACTGAACTGTACACACTGACACTTCACAAAACTTGCAAAAATGCCTTGTGACAGAGATATGATAATTTTACTCAATATCAAACAGCAGTATAGTCTTATATTAATCATAATACGACAGTTATGCATTTTTTATCGTCAACTTCATAACCTCTCGTGAGCAAGGCAATGTTTAGCAAGTGTTGTGACCACTAGTGTTGCAAAGACTCCAGAGGTTTTCTTCTGGAGGTTTGTATCCATGTATGTGTGTGTGCGTCTCTCTATGTTTCATGTATGTCTATTTGCATAAAACTCTATGCACCAGGTAAGGCAATAGTGTATACCTTGTGGACAGGTGACAGTGAGAAAATATATTTGTAAATATATTTGTTGTTTGAATTAATTTTTTCAGGATGTCATTAAAGCACTCTTAATTAGGAGTGATTTTATATTCATGGGATGAGCCACAAATCACTCATTGTCACCACATTATTGTACTATATCTTGTCTTTGCATTTTATCTCTTGTCACTTAATAGTATTTCTAATTCTTTTACTCGTTCACATGGAAGATAATTCAATAACAACATTAGCCAAAACTAACCTAACTTCAGAGTCCCAAAGTTGTAGTAGAAAATAGTAGATGCTTTAATTGTACTCTCATCCCTCTAAGGCATTTCCCAACATTCAGACTAATCCTCTCAAGCTGTTCTCCTTGTACTAGAGTCAAGCTTAGCGTTGCTGTGCCTTTATTGTCTAACTAACATCTCTCACTTTGAAACGTTCTGCCCCAGGTTTAAAAATTCTTTGCATAAGAGATGGAGGAGGGAAGAAAAATTGAAGAATACAGTACTTGTGTCTTTATGTAATAATTATAAACAACAGTCGTCATAATATCTACGGGAAATTATATCTTTGTCTCGTTTGATTCCTCTATAGTACCTCCTCCTCTCTTCTCAACCCTCCCACAGCCTAACACTCCCCCGCAGCCCTGGAGTCCCACTAACACTCTCATTAATAACAGGTCCAGCAGGTTGAATCTGGTTATCTGACTTCCCCCCAGAAACACGGCACTACTAGCAAGCCTCCCAAGCCTACCAAGCTTGACCAAGAGGAACAAGCCAAGTTAGCCAAGTCGGGGCTTGACATGAAGCTCATATCCTCAGAGGTATGACTTGATCGGTAGATGTTCGTAATTAATATAATATTAAAGTCATCAAATATGAAAATGTGTAGAAACGCTGTCTCATGATATAATTCAAATCTATCTATTTATCTATATACATAGCTTCCAATCTAAGACAAGGCATTTGAGGTTCAGAAAGACTTTACTCTCCCTTCCCCTTTTGTGTTCTCTCCAAGTTCCCTCGCTCTGACCCTTTTTGTTGCCTTTTACAATACACACGGAATACGGAGGTGGTATTCTTGCAGCCTCTATATAAATACCTGAAGAAATCAATAGTAATACTGACAATCTACATATTATTTTTTTCCTCACCTGTGAAATGTTCTGCAGGTGGACCAAGAGACCGAGAAGTGGGAGGAGCGCATCACCCAGGACGAAGATAATGACATAGTGAAGCGTGCCAAAAACATGTCCTCTATGGCCTTCTCCATGTACCAGTTCACTAGGGGAGAAGGAGCACTTAAGACCACACAAGACCTATTCACACAAGGCGAATACTTTGCTGAAGAGGCAAATAGGCTATACAAAGTGGTCAGGCAGTTTTCATATCAGGTGAGATATATCTTATTTAATGAATTTGTTTCTGTATAAATGCATCATATCGAATTAGAATTATTAACCTGATGACACGGCCAACACATTTAATGGAGCCTTTAGAAATTATAACAGTCCTTACCCATTGCTTTAAATGTTCCTCAGCATTCGAGCACAGCACGTTCCCCACAGGTGCCGGCAGGACCCCACAAGAAGGAACTCATGGAACACTTGGATCAAATTCCAACTTATGTCCAGCAGCTTCAATTCACCGTCAAGAACCCCACAGTGGGCAAAGCTGCAACCTTCACTAAGGTGGACAATGTCATCCAGGAAACCAAAAACCTAATGAATGTGATTTCAAAGGTGGTGACAACCTGCTTTGTCTGCGCCACCAAGGTGAGTCCTACCTGTCCTGTAGCTATTCGCTTTGCAGCCTAACTTTTCTCTCTCTGAAGGGTTCACTCCCCGGAGGTGCTCCTTGTATCTTCTCTCGCCTCAGCCTAACGCTGGGAGGGTACGTTTCCTCTCTAGGCTTGTCCCTGCAAGGCCATTTAATTTTCTGCATTCCTCTGTCCTGCTAACACTTCTTCCAACAGCCATTCTGATGAGTGGACTCAGTAAAGGTAACATTCCTCCCTCCACCTTAGGTCTGTGCATGATCACATTTATCTGAGATGCAGAAAATGAGATGCACAGTTATAATTTTCTCACTCTTCCTACTAATTTTTCAAGATGCCAAGGTTCAATTTACATTACTTGCATGACTTGATTATAATGCACAGCCACCATATGCACCTTTTTTTATTTTAAAAACTTAGTTTTATCTTATAAATGGGTTTCTAAAGATTATATCCTGATTTTGAAATAGATTATTGAACAAGTGCATGCAGTGTCCATCTATCACGATGGTGAGGCAGAAAATGGCTTTTATAATAGTTAGGTGTGGCTAATTGGTGTTGTATTATCATTCAATTATTTTTGATCATGTGCAACCTATATATATCATCAATAGAAATTATAAAAACATTCATGCTAGTCAACAAGATTTCTGAATCTGGAAAGCCATGTTAGACTTTTATGCTAAGAACTTACCAGTTGTTGAGCTTGTTTTAATGCCTCTAAGTATCATGATAATGCATCCCACAATTCTTGATGCGGACAGCTTTGCCATCTGTTAAATAGAATGTGGATGAGCATCATAATAATAGTAATAATAAGTACATCAATCAAACACCATCATAGATCAAAGCCTCACTTCACTAAGGATGACCACCATAACAAAACAAACGAAATATTTTCAAGCACACACACTTTCTTTACACATAATTCATTATGTTTATCATTGATCATTTAAGTTTGTACTAAGCTGTCTTGCATCAATTTTAATTTTGTTCCATTAATTCAATACACAAATTGCATTTGGTCATGAGAGGGCGAGGTGTTGAAATGCTACTCATGTGTATGTCTATCAAATTTTAATTTGAACTCCATATTCAAATAAGAATGACCCATAAAATTAGCAAATAGTTTAGTAATATTATTAATCCATTATCATATCACAAGATCATCAAAGAAATGTAGCTTTTAGGAGCAAGCTTTTTCAATATTCTTTCATCTTTAAGTGAGCAAAAATAAGTAACCAATAGTATGAGGCACAATGAGTGACAACATAAAGGCATGACAAGTGAGCAATGCATCATTTACTGCAACGATCACCCACCATTCAGACCGATCACTAATTAACGCAAACAATTTAGTTATCTATATTGATTGACAAGTCATTGAACAGTTGTTGTCGGTTTCATTCTCCATGTTCATTAATGAGAAAGAAATACCAATCAATGCTATTAAAGTACAGCAAGGAAATAACAATCAATTAAGTCAAAAATAAGAAATAAAGACCAATACCAATTCTCTATTAGTCTATTCTGACACCTGTAACGTAAATTCCTCCTCGGGTAACCACTACACAATAGCCTCCACTTGCTCCTGTCCACAAACTTCATCTTAGCACACACCAGTCCTCAAGTGTGACCAGTATTAGCCGTATCATATTAAGTCAACACTGTCACCAAGTCATTAATGCCCACCACTGAGAACGAGATGCACCAATCCTCTATGAAAATTATCTATCATGTAGGGCCAGAAAGTTGACTCCATCACAGTAGTCACACTGCCTGAGTCTTGAAATCTTTGGTTTGTTAGCATGAACATGGAAACAGTCACATGTGTCGCCCTCTGACCACAGCTTTGTCATGTATGTGCGCGTGTATGCGTGTTATATGATCATTTTTGTTCTCTCTCTACAACAACCTGCATAGTTTTCCAGCATTTTTCTGTCACTAGTCAAGGTTTATTATGGTCACTGATCTGAGGGGAATCATGATGCATCTTGGGCGTCTCTAAAATATTTTCACTCATTAATTATCCATTTTTTGTACTCAATAATCTTGCATTAAAACCTATTTCCCATTACCCACTGAAGCATGTGACCTTGAATACGCCTTGAAATAGTCTCACAACCCATTTGGTCTAGATTTTTCAAGGTACCATTAGCACCAACAGATTTACCCTCAAAGGAGAGCAACCTAACACCCTTTTTTATATATAAATATTTATATATTAGTCTTTTCAGAGCCCACCTGAGACTGCCTGGCCACACTGTCTCATTACTACCACTACCACCTTCACCTCTACCACCTCCATTACCACCACTATCACTACTACCACCACCACCACCACCACCACTACCACCTCACTCCAGCCTCCCTCGATTGTATGCATTTCTAATTTGGTTTCTGTTTGGTTGTCACGTTTGGTTGCGCCCTCAAGTATGAGCTGCGCCTCCCCGAACGCCTGGAACTCCCTACACTGGATGACGTCCGCGCCTCTGGGCAGGGCAACACAATCGGACAGGTACCTTCCACGCCCCAGAGTGTGTTTCCACCCACCACCACCACTTTATCTTCACTCAAGCAGCATCCTACACCCACTTTACCACTACAGCCACTTCCACCACAACCACCACTTCCACATCCACTTGCAATGTCGTCCACCACCACCACGCCCATGCCAACACCCCTCCAACTGCCTTTGCTACAGTCGCTACGATCACCACTGCTGCCTCCCCTCACACAGCTTCCATTCCCTAACACATCCATCTCCCAGTCCTCCTTTCAACATCCTCTCCTGTCACAACTTTCCTCCCATCGCCAGACTCCACCTCCTTCCTCACCCTATTCACCAGTGTCACCACTCTCTTCCCTTCCTCAGTCACTCTCTCAAAACACAACTAATTGGTTAAAGTATTTCTCTTACCCGTCATCTCCATCCTACTCCACTAACTCACTCCAGTACCTGAATCTTCACCACTCCGCACTCCAACCAACTGTCCCGTCGCCCTCCTACCCAGAACATAGTAATCCACTCCTCCAATACTATGCTCAGTCCTATCCTCTTCCTCAGCTGAACACAACCACCTCCGGTACTCACTGTGGCTACCTAGGCCAATACAACACTCCTCTTAACAGACTTCAGACAGATAGTCCTCTCAGTACTTTCTCCTATCCATCTTTAAATATGTCCACCATCCAAAATCACAATATTATGTGAGTTTTCAGTGAAGACACATTTTAAGTACACAGTCTTGGTGTGTCTAATGTAAGACTAGTTCAGTCACCATTACAGGATAAGCATTATATGAAATCTATAACTTTCATTATAAACTATTATCCTTTTGAATATTCTCTCCCATTAGTATTAGTGTCCTTCAAAATTCTGCGCACTTAACATCAACACAAATAATTATCAACATATTTAACAACTTGGTATTCTTTTTTTGTTTGAATTTTTTTGTATCAGTCATGTACAATTTAAATGAATTTCACGTTAACTTTTTCCCACAAATTAACTTATGGTAAATCGTAATCCAACCTTGCTTGTTCTGTAATGAGTACCTGTGTAAAACAAACACACATATATACACACACAATATGAAAAGACAGGTCTAGCTCACACAAGCTGTTTCTAAGCACTACTCAGTCATATCACTCTACCTCATTGTACATCTGTCTCCATTAGTCAGCTCAGTACACGCACACACGAAGGGAAACTATACAAGACCAGTTTGTCCATGAAGGCCACTCACCACCACCACCACCACCTCACACGCACCCAACCTCTTTCCACACAATCACTTCTGTCTAAGCTTGAGACAATGAGCCTCACTGAATGCATTACTACTAGTCTACGAAGTTCATACATGAGTTGCCTTAAGACTCAGAAAGCCTGGGTAGGAAGCAAAGTATTATAGGTATAAGTCACCTGTTTATACTTTACGATAAAGTCAGAATTGTCATGACTCACCTGTACAGTACCTGCCCAGTACACCTTTGATGTGTTAAAAGGTGTACGCATAAGGCAGATGTTCTTGAAGTAATACCTCAATACTCCTACTCTTTCTTGGGTTTCAAAACAGGTTCTTGGAGCCATCCAAAGAGTCATCCTGGAAAATAAGACAAAAATTAGGTTCATAGACATCATTTCTATCTTTATAGATTTTGATTTATTTTTTTTAAGTATCAAGAAGGTTAAAGTTAGATTATAGCTAATGTGAACCTTGAGTTGAATATTTTGGGGTACTGGGATTATAAAACTTAAAGAACCACTGTTGTAAGGCAAATGAGTCAAGAACAACCTCCTTATTAGAATAAATAAATAATAACAATGTCAATAACCTAATTAAACATTCAGATCAAAAGCAAAATCTATGAAACAGGAACTTATCTAGTTTGTGAGTAGTCAGTGAGATCCTAGCAGACACATTTGTACTTGTGAGTGGTGAGGTGAGGTAGTCCTAGAAGCTGTCCTGACACCTAGCCACCTAAAGCTGAACACACACACACACATCCTTACGAGTCCTCAGTGTAGGTAGATATTGATATGTATACTTGTTGGTCAAAGCTTTATTTTTATACTTGACTCAGATCTAGTTTTTAGGAGTATTATTACTTGTAGGATGAATTATACTTCTTATCCACTGTCCAGATTTATCCCAAATAGAAAAATATTAAAAAAAAAGTTAAAATAAATTGTCAGTGGAGTACTTTTCTTTGATTTTGTTTGTTTTGTTAGTGTGTCCTCCATGTCCTTGTGTGTGTAAGTATATACAGTCTCCTTGCTGTTGTTGTGTCATGTTCCCAACACTGAGCATGAATCTGCTGGGGCTTCAACATTACTCTTCGTAAGTTGTCATCATCCATCTGTTGGCATTTGAGAGGCTGTGGTGCTGGCCTGGTTTGGGTTGTCATATAACATTAATCAATCTTTCTTTACCACTTGAAACAGCTGAATTAATATTTTTAGACTTAATTTCATATGACAAAGGTTCTACTTGCCATTTGTTACACTCAAAAAGATGGACCACAAGAACCGTGGCCAGCACCAGGAGCCTCTCAGTGCTGGTCTAATATCTAGCATGATGCCTTTTGGATGGTGTGCTGTGTGCTGTGTGTGTGTGTATGCATGTCTGTGTGGCCACCTGTCTGGGCTAACACGCCTCTGTGCTGCCTTCCAGTGTCTGCTTCAAGATAGAGACCCCCTCAACCTGCCTTCAAACTGGGGATGATTACTTTCATAGCCACAAAAATCTACATAACCTCTACTAACTCCAAGTTCATTTTAATGAAGTATTAGACCTATATTTGTTGCTGTAACTTAAACTTTTTTAAATTGTTGAAAATTGTAAGACTTGTGTATGGATTGGACCTTAGTGTGGTACTAGATAGACTAGACATTGTTCTCTAACTCATGTGGTCTTGTGTAATGGCTTCCACAGGTTACCGGATCTGCTGCAGAGGCTTGGTGTGAATCACTACTGGATAATTAGTTATCTTTTGCTATCTAGTAAAATTATTTCTGAAATACTAATTGCTATTTAGTAAATTAATTTGTGAAACATTTAACTAATGATGTAGACTTGCCAACAAACTTGACTAAAAAATTTCTTGTCTAGAATTGCTGATTTACAAAACAAAAACTTGTCAAACATTAGCCAAGGCGGTATCATAGAAAATGTATTGCTATATTTCACTATTGATGCACATACTTTATGTACATTACTTTATGTAATCATATCTTGAGTACCAGTTTAATAATAGGTAATGTCTAATCAAATTAAAAATGAAAAACTTGCTTTATACAAACTTTGTCAAAATTCCTTATGCAGACATTGTTTCAAAAACTACTTTATATTCTATTAAATAATTTCCTTTATTGATGATAATCTAGGCTTTCATTATTGATGATAATCTAGGCTTTCAGTACTGTTCCCTTTGACAGACTAACTTGAAATCTTAAAGAACTCCCATCTCTTGCTGATTAAAGACTGACACCTCTTGTTAAACATTGAATTCACATCATCTAATGATAACAATGTTCATGAAGATATGGATACCCAACTTATTAAGAATAAATCCAACCCCACTCCTTCGTTCCTAACCTCACCACCTCTCCACAGTACAACTTGGACTTCCGAGGCCTCAGCCCCAGAGGACGTGGCAACTCCCCCTACCGCTCAGATGGAGAAGATGTATCTGGTTCTGGCAATAACTCCGCCACGGGCGGGGGGTCGGGATCAGAGGGGAACATGTGACAATTTGGCATGGCCCGCCGAGGCAAGGGAGATGCGCGTAGAACACGCGTCTCCTTCCTCCTCTTCTAAACAGGAGAGCGAGGACCCCGGCGGGTCGGCGGGGAATGCAGACAGAGAGGCACCACAGCCTGATCCAATTTGAGGTATCGGAAACTCTTGCTCACTGTCATCTCATGGAGCACTTATGCAGCTTTTTTTCCCTCAAAGTGGCAGCTTTGCTGATATTGGTCTATGCATCTGAGCTGCATCCTTAGGCTCATGTTTCAGATGGAGCAACACAAGTGACTCTAAAGAGCATTGTGGAGTGTGTGCATCAAAACACACTGAGCTATGAACTCTTGTCTCCTAGTTTTGAAGGGTGTTCAAACCACTCCTGGAAGTTATGGCTTCAGCTTCTATTCTTTAAATGTATTCTCAGTTTAGAATTGCTAATGCATTATTGTAAGAGATATTTCTTCACAGCTTGGAGAAGGGAACAGTGCTTATTTACTACTACTGTTCACAAGCTTTAAGGAGAAAATATCCAAATAACAAACTCATAAACCAAGAATACACAGAAGAAGGCTGTGTGTGCCCATG
This sequence comes from Cancer borealis, assembly GCA_036785275.1. Taxonomy (NCBI): domain Eukaryota; kingdom Metazoa; phylum Arthropoda; class Malacostraca; order Decapoda; family Cancridae; genus Cancer; species Cancer borealis. Next base: position 18,088 of record JAXIVD010004557.1, on the reverse strand, counting down.
ACTAACAGGAGAGCTTGTGTGTGTTATCTCGTCACCTAAAGAGTTGCCAACGCTGCACACCTCACTACTGTAAGGACATGAGCTGTGGTCAGTGTACAGGGACATACTTACTTCCACTCAGGATTGTATTGTATTTGTTGGTGCTAAAGAGAAATGCGTCACCTAAAAGGACCTCATAAAGCACAAAGAAATAAAAGAAAAAGTAAGACTTACAGCTGCTCTTCACTAATGATGACAGCCTTTAATGATTCTCTCTCTCTCTCTCTCTCTCTCTCTCTCTCTCTCTCTCTCTCTCTCTCTCTCTCTCTCTCTCTCTCTCTCTCTCTCTCTCTCTCTCTCTCTCTCTCTCTCTCTCTCTCTCATTCACTAAGCTCCACAAGTTGGAGGACAACCCTGACACAAGTCCTCTCTGGTTGCATTCCCCACTTAGGTTTAAGGTTCTAATCTTGAAAAAGAAGCAAAATCAGTGTTTGCATTTCATCAGACTCAGGTTATAAAGATTTCTTTTGAGAGGCAACAATGTCTGTCCTCTCACAAACAAACAACAAGTGTAAAAAGTGTCAGTCAGTCCTGGACTCTCTGGGATCAAATTTTAAGTTCTCCCTGCCATCCCCTTACTAAATCAAGGCAGGGTCATTACAATGCTATTATCATATTGACTATTCTCATACAATAGCAAAAGATTGGTTCAGTTTAAGGACTGGCTGAGAAAATTCTTAATTTCAGTACTACACGGTTTTAAGGAAACCGTATTGGCATTAGTTTTTTGTGATTAAAATTATTCTTTTTTTTGGCTCCGGTATTGTGGAGTTTGTGAAATCAAAGAATAATTGGACTTCACATCCTAAACGGATTTATCAGTATGTGGCAAAAACACACACATACACAGACTCATCTCAATCTGTAATCGAAATACTAAATTGTTAACAGATTATTTCGACCAAAATCACAGAAAATGAAAACACTTCTTGTGAGGAGAGTGTGTGTGTTTAGATTTAATCACTACTCTCACATCTCATTGAAATTCTCCCTTTCAGTCTGTGCTGTGACTGACTGCACTATGATCAAACACAACCATTGTCTATTTTTACATATCACAGTATTTCGTCGGGTTTGCTTCCCACCGAGTATTATTTGGTGAAGACCAATCATATTTTGACTTGGCACAGTTATGAAATATGCCCTGACTTGGACTGCCCTTAAAGAATATATTTTTGAGCTGCATTAGTGTGCTTATAGACTTAATCTTTACTTTTGTATGTGACAAAAGCCAAAAAATGCTCCCTCAACAAGCAGTTACCTTGCGTTTTGTTGCATGCTTCTCATTCCAAGGCTTATTATGCCATCTTGATAAATAAAACTTATTTGCTCAAAATATTCAATAAATTCAAGTATTGTTGGAAGGGTCTGCTCTGTCGTGGGAACTAAAGAAATATTAGCCGGGGAAGAGTGAGACCCACGGAAACATCAGACGACTGGTAATCAAGAATTCCTGGTGGAAGATGTTTGCTCTCGTAGATACAACCCTTCCAAGATATATAAGTGAATCCATAGTTGATATATTGTTGTAGTAGGTGAGATTTTTTCAGGGTAATATGAATAGCCGAGTCACTATATTTGTTGATATTCTTTAGGAATGTGTACAAAATGTATGTACATTAATTCAACTGTTGCTGCTGACTAGCCATTCCATTTAAACAGGGTTACACTGTATAACCTTATTAATTTGGGCCTCCCTCATGATCAACATTGTACAAAGACACAACAACAACTAGAGACTGATTTATTTGTAAGTTATAAGGAATACGCGAGTGACTACGAGGTCACAATGTTAAGTAGACTCTTCATTCCTCCTAACACCTTGAGGAAGGGACTTGCCACACCTCTACAATGAGTGAGAGGAAGACATACAAGTTATAGAAGCAAGAGTGTGAGTTGCTTGAGGCCAAATTAACAAGGTTCCTAATGTACTGTGTTGCAGATTGTTGAGTCCTCACACTCCCACTGAAGCGTCGTTCTGTGATAACGAGTGATGGAACAACCTAGCCTAGGTAGTAAACGTTTATGATGAAAACTTCAGAGAGTGAAAGCATAATCTTTTCATACAGACAGTCAAGACTCCTGAGGATAAGCCGGAATATATAAAATATGTTTACATTTAAAGCAAAATGTTATGAACACCTCAGTAATGCTCTTGTTGTGTACTGCAGATTATGTTTGTGTGTTTCTAAACATAGTTGCATCATGTGAGACAGTTTGAGTGAGTTGAGGAACAGTAAGTAAACTGACCTCCAGTAGGTAACACTTAGGCAATTGTTACAAGACTCCAACTTGAGGACAAACTTGTCAGGTATACTCCAAAAATGCATGTTACCGTTTCATAACCAGAGTATGTTTCCAACTTTTGGAGAACAATGAATGTGGTTGTGTTCAGTGCCAAGCAATGCATAACCACGTGTTAAAAATAAAGTACCAGCTTTATTTGCAACAAAATGCTTGCACTGAATAATTCCAACTCTACCCTGTTGTCAACCATAGCTTTTATATAATAGATAAGACTCAAAATGCTGTTCACATTGGAAGGTTATATTTTATATTTTAGGTTTCAAACACATATGCAAAGTCTATAAAGTGATAAACCTTACTCGGGTGGAGTGAAGTAATGTATCTGTTGACATTATTATATTTTGTATGCCAGCTTTAAAATGTGATGCATTACTGTGATTATCTTAATGGTTAAAAGTTATAAAAAAATAAAAAAAAATTTACTGTTTATGCATAAATCATATACTTTGTCTGATCTGATATTATATTTAAAAATGCTGCTAGCCTAGAACTTCTCTAGGTAAACAAAATCACTATTCCTTGACAGTGCTCAGAATAATTATAATAAGTATGTGCCATTAACAATTGGAAGGTAAAGGTTGTGAACACTACTTATGAAATTATATTATATTATTAGATGATTGAGGTAATCATGGACCTTTAATGAAGTCTGATACAATATTAGTGATGAGTTAACTTATTTCAATGTGTATTTAGGCACTAATTACGTACAGCAATACTTTAATTATAATTATGATACACATTGTTTTCTTATGGGGTTGAAGCTGTTAACAGGAGTTTTATTATCTGTTAACTGTTTGTAATATAAACAGTATTTATCCAAAAGGTTGTATATTCATGAAGAAAAACATTCTTGCTACAGAGGCTAGGTAGCAGGAAGAGACCTGTACACTGCAGTGACCTAAGAGGCTGCTGGTGCGGTGCCAAGCAGCGGAAATAGCTCACCACTGTGTGTTCATTCATACCTCACACCACAATGTGCATTACGCTGATGGTGTCACTGCAGTCAAAGAGGGTTTGTGGTGTGCATCGGACACACACACATACACACTCACTCTTCATTGCGCCTCAAGTCTACTTAAGACGACTGGAACCAAGACTTTTGTCATTTGAACCAGTTTCAAAGAACTAAGAAGCAAAGCACAAGTGGACATTATGAGTGATGCAATCTTATCACTAACTTAAGGATGCACATATACACTTGTTCCCTTAATGATACTTTATACTAACTGGAAAATGGCACTGTTGGATTGGCTAAATGGAAAATGCTCATTATTGCTATATAATCAAAGCATTCTTCTCAAGAAGTGGTAATGAAATTCTGAAAATCTAAGAAGTGAACAGAAAAAGTGCAGCTGCTACAATCAAACCACGAGACGACTAAGTCAAAATGCCTTTGTATGAGAAGCTCCGTGGGAAGCCGATTGTACATGCTCCTATGTTTCCTGACGCCAGTTTAGCAGCCAAGTGGGTGCCCCAGGGACTAATCAAAGCCCAGTGTGGCTAAAGCCCAAACCCAACTCCAGAAAGAATCAAACAAGAGTCCTCCACTGACCACCCTGTATGCCCTTCCAGTCCCAGTTATGTGAATCTGTGCAAGCATCAGTTATCTGTTCATTGATTGTTGTTGATTTAGACTATCACTTGTTAGCCACTCTGAACCCTTGACCTTGGTACTCAAGTAAGCATCATCTTCAAATACATAACAGCAATACCTGTTTATTTCATATTGTTGAATCATGAAGTTATATTTTTCTTAGGGATACTTAAAGCATCATTTCAAGAAGAAAAGTATAAGACTAGAATGATTGTGCATCCCTTGAGTGCAACAATGTGAGCAAAATGTCTTTTTTTATAACTATGAGTTAAGTTTACTACTAGTCACACCTTTCAGGTTGACAACTGGGTGCGATATATATAGTATTACATGGAATTTGTTACCTCATTAGTGGTAGGCATCATTATGTGGTTAAAGAACTGAAAACTATTAGGCACTTCATAGTTTTTTTTCAACCTCAAGTGGTGACCAAGAATTCTACTCTGCCATGTCTGTGTTCGTCGTGTGCTTGTGAGAGAGTGATGTGTGTTGCTGCACTGTTGCATGAACATAGGAAATGAGGCTACTCTTCTGACACACTATTATCATTATAAATCTCACTCAATTTTTGACTTGCGGGACTATTAGCCTGAGTTGGTGTCCACCGTGCTTGCCTAGACCCCAGCGAGCAGTGTTGTGTGATGCTGCATCAACCCAACAACCATCACATTGTAACACTCTTGTTCAGGCAACACTATTTTAAATGTAAACATTTTTATTTATTTTGAACGAATATAAGAAAATCAAAAATTTTTGGTTTATTTTTTTATGCTCAAAGTGCAATAGGTTTCTTGTGTCTTAATAAAATATATGTTTTGTATGAAAATTATATTTTTATTACTAGATAATGTATGTAATTAATGATATATAAAAATGACAGTTTTGCCTGAGCAAGAGTAGTTACATTAAATGGATGGTTATATCATTTATGTTGGTGATCAACCAAACTGCACTGTTTGTCAGTAAATTCTAATATACTTGTGGTCAAGTGAATATTAAACCCGCACTTGTTGTTTCAATATTTGCAAGCTAAATTGATTAATGTATTTGAAGTGTAGGTTTATTTCAGGCACAGAGAATATGTATAATATGGCCCTAGGACTCACCCCAGAGAAAAGCTCTGCTAATTAGCAGTCTTTATTTGCTGGGGTAAATGTGGCATCTTTGGGGTAAGTCCTCCGAGTCTGTGTTGTGTGGTGTCTGGGAGGCACTGACGAGGTGCTCGTCACATGCTCCCCAGCTTTCATACTGTGTCTCAGTGTGTGTGCTGCTGCCAAGCAGTCGTCTCTGGTATTGTTGAGCTGTGTCCGCTTCTGTGAAGATGGTGACTGCCCCAGTGTACCAATCCACCACCACCACCACCACCAACGGAAAGGAACTGTGACTTATCACCTAAGTTGAGATTGTACATTGGGCTGATTTTATAGTTTACATTATTACAGAATGTGATTATCTTCATATCAAAAAGTGACACAACTGAAAGTTTAAACCATATATCTATTTTGTCCTCTACCTCCCCCACCCCTCAAGACTTTCCCAATGAGTGGTTCCCTGTAAGTTGTGTAAGATATTATTAGTCACATTTTATTTTTATTTTCTGATGATGGTATGCACTGGCCCTCCTGGGAAAGACATTTATTGGAAGGAATGAAGAGGCCAAGCCAGCCTTCCTTCCCTTGCAAGGCCTGACAACCTTGATGAAGTTTGTAAAGAATGTGAACACTGTGTACCATGTGAGCTTGTATGTTCCTACCCCCTTGTCCTCCTCCTGAGATCCAGCTGTCCACTGTTATCAAAGTTTTTGCAAAGAAATGACCTTCTTGTGTATGTGATTAATGAAATGTCATAAATAAGTGTTAAGTATGACAGCAACAGCACCATACTAACTGGTGTTCAAAGTATTACAGATAATCTATATATATTTACATGACCAACAGACGGATTGATTCATGGATGTAGCACTCAACAACAAATGCAATGTGCTAAAATTAATAGGCCTAGCTACAATATTTTTGCTTATACTATATTTTACAGTGGAAATTGTGCTTATTACTTCATTAGAGTATCGAGACCTCAAGTGTTCATTTCATCTGCTTCAACTTATCATTTCAACAATTTAGCTTTCTCTTCCCCTACACTGCCTAACCAAGCATATCTGTTATCTTTCCATGAATTAATATATATAATCCATAAACTAGAAGGTGATGGCTTATGCAACACAACCCCGGCTATCGGACAGTTAATTAATTCATTGTTGAGGCTGCAGTGTAAATTTGGCGCGAGAAACCCCACCCGCCAAGTACCATTATTGTGTATAAACCTATTTGTTCAGCCACTCCCTGGATGTAAATAGAGCTTGTTCACATTATAAACAGTATTTCATATGTTCATTAAAACGTGAGGTTATAATAAAACATGAAAGATAATATGTGTTTCTATATGCCTTAATATGAAAGCAAGATATGTGATAACCTAATGAAGCAAACAGGATCAACAGATAGTGGTCAGAAATAAGGACGTTATTTCGCTACAATCAGTGGTTGTCACAATAACTACGATTAAATGGCCGTTAAATAATGCATGGCAGTTTAGAGATGACATCAATGTCTAACTACCATAACAACTCAATGACCATTAAAATAAACTACTTTGTATTGTTTGCTATTCATGTACAATACATTATGAAAGTATGTTCATCAAAATCTATAATTAAGTGACGAGTTTCCTATAGCAAACAGCCTAACACGACAATCGTTAAGGATAATTGGAACATAATTAGTAGCAGGTAGTTAGTGCACAGATGATAGGGAGTTTTAAAGGAAGACTAGACGGCTTTATGGATGGTGATGAGATGGATGTAGGTAATAAGGGAGTAACTTAAACTATCACGTGTAGGCCTCCAGCCCCAGGCACTTTGAAGTTTCCATGCATTCTTATTCTTACATAGTTGTTTTGAAGTGCCACCTGCTGATGTCTATATAGAGTAAACCACTACTTTGCTTTTGTTAAAACATACTGCACTATCTCACCTGGCTTTAGTATAGTAATGAAGGTTTATGATGATCCTGTTGACAGCTGGAATGGAAATTACGTCAACAACACACACTACGTCCACCCCGTCTGGCTGCAGGTTCCTCACTGTCCGCTGGCGCACGCTTCATGGCGCAGTGTTCCGCCCACCTCCCACCCTCAACCCCCCTACATGCTCGTACTAATCAAACAATGCTTCACTCAACACTACAATTCAGCACATCATTAAAAACCCACGCAGGACTAACAATTATAGAGGCACATGTAGAAGGAAGCATCACTTGTCTCCTTAACATTATTTTACTCTACCAGTCATGATTCATTGATTAGAATACACGTCAATTACACATTGTTAGAATTGTAGTTGTATATCAGTGGCCCACTGGATACTACCAAATAAACTGGTGAACATGGTGAATGATACAAGTGTGAGTTTCACCGTATATTACATAATAAAAAAATTAAATAGTACTTGGATCACTGGAAACAGGTCTGACCAATGGCGAGGCTAAGACACAAACAGCCACACGTTTCACCTGTATTGATCAGATCACAGTAGCTGGTCTAAGGGAGCCTTGGTGATACATAGTCACTCGTACAAGCTTAGTAATGCAAAAGAACACCCAACTGGATATTTGTATGCAAATGTAATCACCTCTACAGTAACCAAGAAATATATAAAATATATATAAGACCTTGGGGGCCCTACAATAAGGGAAAAAACTTTAATGAATGAAAACAGACTACTACGTTCCATTTTACACAGTAACAGAACCGCATTAGGAATATCCCAACCTTATTGTAACATGAGTTCAGCTCCCGGGCAGGTGGAGTTAGGGAATAGAGAGAGGGAGGGAGGGAGGGAGGGAGGGAGGGAGGGAGGGAGGGAGGGAGGGAGGGAGGGAGGGAGGGAGGGAGGGAGGGAGAAGGGGAGGGAGAGGGGGAGAGAGAGGGGGAGAGAGAGGGGGAGAGAGAGAGAGAGAGAGAGAGAGAGAGAGAGAGAGAGAGAGAGAGAGAGAGAGAGAGAGAGAGAGAGAGAGAGAGAGAGAGAGAGAGAGAGAGAGAGAGAGAGAGAGAGAGAGAGAGAGAGAGAGAGAGAGAGAGAGAGAGAGAGAGAGAGAGAGAGGGGGGGGGGGGAGGGAGGGAGAAGAATCAGTAAGTAGGGAGAGGTGAGAAAGGAGACACCTCACTCATCATAGAGGGGCGTTTGGTCCCCGCCGATGCTCATATTGGCCGGGGAGTGAATGGTCTTGGGTGTGGAGCGAGCTGAGCGTGGAGTGGCACGTGGATTGTCATAGTCGTGATAGGAGCGAGGCGTGCGGTCCTCATAGCGCGGTGTGCGGCGAGACCCGTCCTCGTGGTACCTGGGGCTGGCAGAGTAGCGGGAGTCGCGGGAGGAGTCTGAGTAGCGTGGGGTGCTGCGGCCGCTGTCGTGGTGACGCGGTGTCATCCTCCCACTGCTGTTGTGACCACTGGTGCCGCCCTTGGCCTGCACCCACGCCGCAGCAGCCATCTTCCAGTCCATCTGTTCGGTGCGGGTGCTGACGGTGGGTATGGAACGAGGTGTTTGGGAGGGATGACCGGCTGCAGGGCGGTGGGAAGGTGTGCGGTTACCAGTGCTGCCATACACAGGCGTCTGGGAGCCATAGCGGGGTGTGGTAGAAGGCCCTGGAGTGGCATAAGGGGTCATGAAGGGCGTCTGACCCGAAGGTGTGTAGGGGGTGTTGGCGTAGTTGGAGTAACCTTGTGAGAATGCTCCAGGTGTGTGGGCGCCGTAAGGGGTGTTGGTGGCAGCCTGGGACAGATTGTGCAGCATGTGAGGGTTGAGGTTCTGTGCCACTTTCTGGATGGTAGAGGCATCCACTCCTATCAGGTTGGGAGTGGTGCCACCCATGTAAGGTGTGCGGGTGGACATCATGCCTGGTGTGGTGTTTGGCACTGCCCGCCTAAAGTTCTGTTTGAACCATTTAAGAAGGCCTGCCAGGTTGGGGTGCTGCATGCGCTGCCGGAACTTGAACCCTTCAGGCGTGACGGTGACGTACTCGTGTATCACCTTGGTGCGGGGCAGGTAGGACAGCAGGAACTTGCCCGGCAACTCCTTGCTTGGGGAGAAGGTGTATGGAATGGTCTTGGGGTTTTTCTTCTTATCGTCCTTGAGCAACTCTGAAGCCTTTTCTTTGTTGCCTGCAATAGACTCTTTGTAATACTTATATTCCAGAATCTGTCGTACATTGACTGCCATGGGAGTGATATACCGAGCAATGATTTCATCCAGATCCTCAAATTCTTCAGTACCAATCCAAAGTTTCTGTCCAAGGGAGAAATCATTCTGTTTGTCTTGCTCCTGAATATCTATGTGTTGACAGATGCCATCCGTGACCTTCCAGGTAGCTGTGAGGTGGTCATTACCCTTGCTGGAGGGACGGATGATGACCTCACCTTGCTCCAGCTGCAGCATCACCTTCTCTGCTTCATTGTAGTCAATGTTTCTGAAGGAGGGATGGGCAATGACACGCTTCTGGTACTGGGTCTTCTTCTTCTCCTTCTTCTTTCTATCCAAGTTATGGTCTTTCTCTTCTGTCTCATTGTCATAATAAGCATCTTTTTGTGGCTTCCACTTACTGTCTCTATCCTGGAGGTCAGAAGTTCTAGAGGTTAGCTCAACAGAGAATTTCTCCGGGTCAATTTTCATGATGCGGCAGAGCACAAGGCCATCCCTCCTCACTCTCTCAGCTGGGTTTGTTACGGTCTTGTCTGACAGATTCTTAATACTAATAAACCCTGATATCCCATTATCAAGACGAACTCTAATACCTATAGCCTGCCCAGGACAATCACCAGCATCAAAGTGATTCCACACCTCACTCAACTCTGGGAAGTCATTCTTAAGACAGAAAGGACACTGCCACAGTCCAGTGTCTTCATTTCGGACCGGATTAGCATTGTCCAGCTGATCTCCTCGAGGCTTCCGATGAATGAAGTTGGCAACTGAGACTTGGACAAGCTTACCAACATAAAATGTTTCTGGGGACTCCTTGGTGAGCATGTTGAAGATTTCTTCCGGTGTCGGGGACCTGAATGGCAGCCGGAAGTCCTTGTACCTGTGGTTGAGCTCGTGCCTGATGTCATAGAGGGTGGTATTCTTCTTGCCAAACCCTTGATTCTGTAACTCAGTGGCAAACGCTTCCAGATCCAACTCACTCAGCCTTTCAGGGGTTTCCAGAATCTCTTCCAGCGCCTCAGCCGGCTTCCCTTCCTCCTCCTCGTATTCCAGGGCATCCACAGCCATTTTCCTTGCCCAGTCATAGGCTTCAGGATGAATCCTAGTGGAGTCCAAAACCTCAATGTAGTTGTCACTGTCACCGAGAGCGTTGGTGTCAATTTTAATGAAGCCGGCACAGTTGATGAACACCTTTGGACCCATGTGGAAGCTAACAACCAATTGGTTCCTGTTCTCAAGTCGCTGGTTGTTCTGCTTCATGTTCTTGATGAGCAGGTTTGCCTTTCGTGGCCCCAGCCCACAGACAAACTGCACCAGGTTTTGTGTGTAAGGGTAAGCCACTGCCTGGTTCAAATCCACACCCACCTCATTGGTCCTGTTGGAGAAGGGAGAGGATTCACTAAGTATGGGGAGCAAACAATTACTTGGAACCTATCTAACCAAATCACAAGGTCAAAAAGTACTTGAGAAAAAGCTAATGATTTTGTTTCTGTTTAACTTGAGATGAGATGGTACCAGAGGAGAAATCATTAAAAAAATTTGTATTAGGGTTGAATAAATAAATTTTCCAAAGCCTAGTTCATTGACTCCCTTGCTGAACCCACTTACCTGTTGACAAACTCTGTATAGAGAGCATTGAGCAGCTCTGAAGGGTTGAGTTGGTCCTGCAGGGGATGGAACTTGATGTTAAGGAGTTCTTCATCAGGGTTACACAGCTGTGAGTATTCCATGAGGGGATCCTGCATGCGGCGGCCAATGGATATGGCTTGGCGAAGAAGTGGTGGGTAGTCAATGAAGTCTGACTCTCCCTTCTTAGACACAGAGTACACATCAGCAAGATTGTTCTCAATGATTTCTACATTGATCTTTGGGAACTGCTCCTGTTCCTCAAGATCCTTCACAATCTGTATGAGGTCCTCCTTCACCATGAGAGCATCTCGGGACTCTCCACTGACGGCTATCACGTGAGGTTTGCGGCGTAAGATGAAGTCTGTCATGCGCCTGATGTCATTGTCCTTGGCCATGGCATCACGTTCGTTGTAAGCGTTGCGGCGCTTGAGAAGGTGAGCGAGGCGGATGTACTCACAGCAGTCACCATCTATGTCAATGCAGCACCCGAAGGCAGCCTGGGAGAGGTCCGGCACGAAGGAAACAGAGAACACTCTGAACCCTTTAGAAGTTTCCCAGTCATCAGCATCCTCGTCTGAGAAGTCCCCAGGGTCATAAGGTGCAATCTTGATCCAGTTGTACAGTTTGCTGCAGCACTGTTCCGTCACGTGGTCGCGGGACTCCTGCACCAAACGTTGTGACAGTTCCCTCTTCAGATCCTCAACGACCCGCTTGTAGGCAAAGGTCACAGCACGCCCTCGGAGGTCATTCCAGTCCTGCACCACTTGGGAAAACTCATCCCGGTAATACAGCTGCTTGGCCTCATCCAGAAAGTTGACGGTAGTGTTCCCATCCATTGTGTCGCTGAGGCTGATGGTCATGAGCTTGTCCTCGACGCCACACTTGAGCCGAAGGAACTGGTCACCCTGGAGGTCTGTGACGGGCTTGTCCTTGAGGTACTTGATGGCGTAGAGGGGGTGGTGTTCATCAACGATCTTGGCGCCCTGGGTGGAGGGACGGCAGCTGATCCGGGCTCGCTCAAAGTAAGCCTCTCTGATGGTGCGTCGGACAAGGGGATCACACGCCAGCTGCCACCCCACCATCCTGACAGCTGCCTCCAACACACGCTCTGGGGTGCTGCACATTCTGGAGCACAACAAGGATGAGGAGGAGTGAGTCATGTCATTTAGAGTTAGGGTGACTATCATTACTCATGCTATTTGTGTGTGTATCTTTCGTATCCTTAAAACAGATAATGGATGAGGGTTGGGTATGTATCTATCTATCTATATCCACCACCACCACCACCACACTGACACTCACTTTGATAGGAACTCCTCAGCCTCCTTCATGGGGTCCTCCTGACACTGCTCCACATCAAAACGCTGGTAACTGTCTCTCAGGTTCTCACCAAACTGTTCAGGTGTCAAGCCAAACTTCTTGGTGAGTGACTCTGCAAGGACAAGTAACACGAATAATTAGATTTTGTAGGATCGGTAGAAATGTTTCTTGAAGTAAATGCATAAAAGAGAGAGAGAAAGAGAGAGAGAGAGAGAGAGAGACTTACCAATGCCAGCTCTCCTTAGTAATTCATATTCATGCCTTCTAACAGCCTTCTTAAGAGCCTCTGTATCTTCCTCTGGTTCGTGCTGCTCCTCCTCCACCTCCTCCTCTACTTCTGTCTCTACTTCCTCCTCCTCTTCCTCTTCATCATCCTCATCTTCCTCCCCATCTTCTTTCTCCTTCTCCTTCTCTTTTTCCTTCTCCTTCTCTTTCTCCTTCTCCTTCTCCTTTTCCTTCTCTTCAGTGTCATCATCTTGTGTTTTCTCTGCGGTTCCTTCTTCACCTTCCTCTCCTTCTGCGGTTTTGTCTAGTTCTCCGTTCTCTCCTGTCTTCTCAGCCTCCTCCTTGTCCTTCTCCTTCTCCGTGCCTTCCTTGTTCCTCCCTTCTTCTTCATCTTCATCTTCAATAATCATGTTCTTCTTCTTCTTCTTTTTCTTTCTTCTTACTTTCCGCATAACCTAAAGGAGACGTAAAAAAATCATAGAAGCACGACTTAGAGAAATGGAAAGAGAGAGAGAATGAGAGAATACTCAATCTATAAAACAACTGCTATAGAACAAGTCAGTGTGTGTATTCCTGACCTTGACAATCCTAGTGGTGGGATGGCGGTTCCTGCGTCGATTCTTCATGTGGTCCCTCATGGCCGGCTGGTCCTTGCCATAGTATAGAAGGAAGTGCTTGTAATAGTCGTTGAATTGTTCTGACGTCTCTATCTCCTCGATCCTACAAAAATAAATAAAGACATTAATACATTATCACCCTTTATAAATGTACTTCAGTCTGGGAATAGATTTATACATTGAGTTATAGTTTTAAGATACAATGCAAAGTGAATATATAGTGAAATAAACAAGAGTTAGCATTCATTAGACAAATACAACTAATGGAAGGTGCTTATAGTTACAAAATACAATGCAGATTTAACATATAATAAAATAAACAAGATTCATAGCACAAATACAACTGATATTAGATGATAAGAGATAAGATGGAGGGTTATGAAGGAGTGAAGGGTGGAGGAAGGGGAAAAAATTAGTAGTAGAAGTGGAGTGAAGATTTTTTTGTATGTGTTCCGAGTCTCACCTCTCTATGTCCTCCTCCTTGAGCATGCGCATGTTCTCTGGCAGTGGTGCGTTGAGGTCCTTCATGATGAGGTCACCCTGGTACTCACCCATCAACTGGAACCTTGTACGCAGGTTCTCCTTACGGTTCTTCAGCTGACACCACTGCAAAGACGATAAGGCTACTGAACCGGACTGTTGTATGTACATGGGTGTGAGGAAATGTATGTCTTATGTCACCCACATTAAGAAGGAAAAGTTAGTATTTGGTGAGTGGATGAATAGATAACTGAAGCTTATTGAACGAAAAAATAGACATGACTGACGAAAAAAGATTAAAATTATGAAAAAAAAACATAAATGATGAAAGAGACAAGAATGATGAAAAAAATCCAAGAATGACACAAAAAACAAAAATAAATGTTATACTATCTAAGAAGAAAGATTGTATTATTCATTTATTTTGACTATGCTGTATAAACTAAAATCATTCAAGTGACATTGGAAGTAAGCTGACCTTTTCATCCCACTGATACACCTTCCACAGGTCATGTATGTTGAGTTCAGGCTGCACCTCCTCCTTCCTGTAGAATGCGATGAAGGGCACCTCACACGTGGAGTTCCTCATCAGGTCCAGAGCGTTGTAGATCTTCTGTATCATGTTGATGTCCTGCCGTGACCGCAGCCTGGCCTCCTCGCGACCCTCCTGAAGAAGAAAAAAAAAAAAATAATAATAATAATAATAATAATAATAATAAGTAAATAAAATAAATAAATAAATAAGTAAATAAGTAAATAAAATGAATATATAAGTTAATAAAATAAATAAATACATTCTAAAAATAATAATAATTGCAGAGGAAAGTGTGCGTTCAAATTGGATCAAGCCAACAATTACCCAAAAGTATGTATATATATATATATATATATATATATATATATATATATATATATATATATATATATATATATATATATATATATATAAAAAAAAAAATAATAATAATAATAAAAATAAAAATAAAAAAAAAAATAAAAAAAAAAAAAGCGCATCAATTTCACCGCTTATTACTGAGCGAAGGACAACAACAACAAACAAACAAACAAACAAACAAACAAACAAACAAACAAACACATTACCTGATTGGATATGAATGGGCGGAAGAAGGCGTGATGATAGATCCACTTAGCCTCCTGATCCAGCTCCTTGTCAGTGGTGCGGTCGTCACCCTCGCCCCTCGTCCGGGTCACAGGGATCTGCCGCAGCTGGAACCTCTCAGGCATGTCCAGCTTCCTGATCTCGTGATCCTGATCCGTAAGGTGACCGCGTTCCAACTCGCTAGGCTCGAACACCTAAGGGAAGGGAAATATATGTTTTTTGGCTTGCTCGTAATTTCTCGTATTCTGATATTTCTCTCCCTCATTCTCTCTTGCATCTTAATTCCATTCCCTCAACATCTATTAATTTTCCATTTGTTATCAACCATCCAGTTATCTGATCATAGCAGGTTCCCATGTCTCTATATTCCCAGGTAATCCTTTTGTAATCCTGTTAATCCTTCATAATCTCCATCACAATAACTTTTTGACAGGGTTGGCATTGAAAAAACTCACCCAAAAAAACTAGCCCCTAAAAACCCACCCAAAAAAATTAGTCCCCCAAAAAACCCCGGTCCAAGTAGGTTTTTTGGTTTAAAAAAAAATATATTTAACATAAAAAGAAAATATATAAATTATATAAATAAATTATCATTGCAGCATCTGATAGACCTAATTAAACTCTACAACTGTCATTATGAATATTTGTTCTATGACTAATAATTACGCAGTAAAATTCAACCGTATCTTTTTTCCAAAACATAACTTTTCTCATTTTCTCAAAACCAACTGTTTGGGAGCCAAAAGAGCTGGTTCTATTGAGTGAACGTGAACCAAAGAACCGGCTCCCTGAAGAGCCGGAATTTCCATCACTACTTCGGATAACACTTCAAACCTTTTATTTCACTCTAGATTACTTTTTAAATACTTGTTTAAACTGATTTACATATAAATATGAAGAATAAACAAATAAATAATAAAACCTAAAAAACAAAAACAAAAAATAAAACCCCAACAACCCAGTGAGTTGGGTTTTTTATGAGGGGGAAAAAAAAAAAAAAAAAAAAGTTTTTTCCAACCCTGTTTTTCGACAATTTCCTTGTGATCGTTAATTACCTCATAGATTGACTTCTTGACCTGCTTCCTGCGTTCCTTCCTGCTCCTCCTCCGCTCCCTTGCCTCTGCGTCCTCATCCTCCTCATACTCGTCATCATCTGCCTCGTCATCGTCCTCCTCCTCCCAGTCTGTGGTATAAGGGTGTTTAATAGTTTACAAGAGATCATTTTGCATCATGTCATTTTTTGTAGTAGATGAAGAAATAGATAGATAGAAAATAATATAAATTTAAGTAATCCTCTTCAGCTTATATTGGATGAGATAAACATAAATAACTGAATATTAGCAGCCAATAACACATCAAACTATCATTTAAATATATCAATAATAATAATAATAATAATAATAATAATAATAAGTCGAAAGAATGGAAATAATTCAACATTTTCTATAATACTCACAAAAAAAAAAAAAAAAAAAAAAAAAAAATCACATTCACAAATAAAACAAACCACCACAATCGGCGACAAAAAAAAAATAAATAAATAAATAAATAAAAAAATAACAATAATAAATAAAATAACAACAACAAACAAATAAACAATAATAAAAACTAAATATAAACCATTAACCCCAAACGCTTAATAATATAGATAAAAATATAAAAAAACACACACACACACACACATTCCCCTCACCTTCATATTGTTCAAACTCTCCATAATCAAAATCACAACCAAAAATATCCCGAGCTGCTTCCAATCCTTCATCCTCAAACACCGGCTTCTTCTTCTGGCGGGCGTATGGCTTCCCTTCCTCGTCTACAATGAAGATCTCATCAGCATACTCTCCCTCATCCTCCTCATCCGACGGGTAAGTTTCGGGTTGCTGCGGCGGATGAGCTTGTGACGCTCCATCTTCCTCCTCCTGCCAGATGTAAATAAAGGGGGTGGTTGTATTATTTGAACTATATTTTGGTTGTTATAAGAATTCTGTATATATTGTTCTATGTATAATAATTACGCAGAAAAATTATATCGTATCTTTTCGAAACAATAGATTTCGTTCTAATTTTCTCGGAAGCTATTAGAGATATTGGAAATATCATTGCAGCATCTGATAGACCTAATTAAACTCTACAACTGTCATAATGAATATTTGTTCTATGTATAATAATTACGCAGTAAAATTAAACCGTATCTTTTTTCCAAAAAATAGATTTCGTTCTAATTTTCTCAGAAGCTATTAGAGATATTGGAAATATCATTGCAGTATCTGAAAAACTTAATTAAACTCTACAACTGTCATAATGAATATTTGTTCTATGTATAATAATTATGCAGTAAAATTAAACCGTATCTTTTTTCCAAAAAATTGATTTCGTTCTAATTTTCTCAGAAGCTATTAGAGATATTGGAAATATCATTGCAGTATCTGAAAAACTTAATTAAACTCTACAACTGTCATAATGAATATTTGTTCTATGTATAATAATTATGCAGTAAAATTAAACCGTATCTTTTTTCCAAAAAATTGATTTCGTTCTAATTTTCTCAGAAGCTATTAGAGATATTGGAAATATCATTGCAGCATCTGATAGACCTAATTAAACTCTACAACTGTCATAATGAATATTTGTTCTATGTAAAATAATTACGCAGTAAAATTAAACCGTATTTTTTTCCCAAAAAAATAAATAAATAAATGTTGTTCTAATTTTCTCAGAAGCTATTAGAGATATTGGAAATATCATTGTAGCATCTGATAGACCTAATTAAACTCAACAACTTTCATAATGAATATTTGTTCTATGTATAATAATTACGCAGTAAAATTAAACCATATTTTTTTTTCAAAAAAAGAGATTTCGTTCTAATTTTCTTGGAAGCTATTAGAGATATTGGAAACATCATTGCAGCATCTGATAGACCTAATTAAACTCTACAACTGTCATAATGAATATTTGTTCTATGTACACTCATACCTCGGTTTAACGACAGATACAACAACTTCTATCTCTCTTGTTAAGTTACTCTTTTTCCTGTTACTCGGAGGTGAAGACTTAAATTTAATTATATAAAGAACCATTACAGTCTTCAACAATTCCTATCTCTCCTGTTATGATTAAGTTACTCTATTTCCTATGTTACTTTGTGTTCAACTTACGCCGCCAGAGTGTTCAAAGATCTCGTTCCTGATGCGGTCTTGGATGTCTTCGTTGTCTCCATCAGAATCGTCATCCTCAATTCGCTTCAGACGCTTAAATTTTTTCTGTGGGTGAATGAAAGGAAGTCTCGTCTCAGTCCCGGAATAGATAAGGCATTGAAAAGGTTGATTTACTTAGCCTTTAAATATTACTCAAGTCTATTATTACCATATAAACTGAAAGCATGAATTGACTCTGATCTTAAATATTACTCCTGTGTAATATCAAATAAACTGAAAAATATAGATACAACAAACAATTCACATCCACTTATATATTCAACGTGAAATGAAATACACTAC
>JAXIVD010004556.1:25000-35085 GCA_036785275.1 Cancer borealis | reverse complement strand
GGTAAGATCAGGTAAGGACAGGTAAGGTCAGGTAAGATAAGGTAAGGACAGGAAAGGTATGGTCAGGTAAGGACAGGTAAGGTCAGGTAAGGTCAGGTAAGATAAGGTAAGGACAGGAAAGGTATGGTCAGGTAAGGTCAGGTAAGGACAGGTAAGGTCAGGTAAGGTCAGGAGTCCCAACTTAACGCTAGTGAGTCTGTCAAGGCGGTGAATGGTTCTTAAGTTCTTGAGATTGTATTCCTTAGCCAGGATGAACACCACAGTATTATGGCGGTACCTACCACACGGGTGTACCTGCGCGCACGCACACGCACACACACGCACATGGGTGGTGGTGGTGATGGTTGTGGTGGTGGTGGTGGTGGTGGTGGTGGTGGTGGTGGTAGGGGGGAGGGTTATAGAGGAAGGAAATTGTGGTTAGATTTTGTTTTTGTCATAAATTGGGTTTTTTTAGGGATAAAAGAGAGAGAGAGAGAGAGAGAGAGAGAGAGAGAGAGAGAGAGAGAGAGAGAGAGAGAGAGAGAGAGAGAGAGAGAGAGAGAGAGAGAGAGAGAGAGAGATAACTGTATGGATAAAGATGGAGGTATAGGAAGGAAGGAAGGAAGGAAGGAAGGAAGGAAGGAAGGAAGGAAGGAAGGAAGGAAGGAAGGGAAGCATCACCCAATTTTATTTTCAGCCAAAAAAAAATTATTACAATTCATAATAATTTACAAATCCATTTTTTTTCCCGTAATAATTTAAAGAAAATATTTGAGGTCAACCAAGATGGCCGACGCATGGCTTCAAAAGAGGGTGACGACATGACACTCCTCCTCCACCTTGCCCCGCCGGGGCGGGGTGGAGGAGGAATACACATACAAACAAACACATTAAAGATGAATTTTAATCTTTTTGACGTGACATAAAAGCAAGATGGCGGCCTGGTGCTACGCTTCTGTCCTAGCAACATGGCGGCCGAGGTGCGTCATATATAGAAACAACAACAAACAAAGGACAATCGACTCTATTATTATTATTATTATTATTATTATTATTATTATTATTAAACAATTTTTTTTATATAAATAATTATTTTTGCCCTTTCTAATTTTTTTTAATGTCTATAAATAAAAATTAATAATGAATAATTAAATTGTTACGTAAATTCTAAGTTGATTTTATAGATTATTATGATTTTTTTTTTGGTTAATTTTAAGAAAAAACTGATAATTTTTAATGAGATCAAATTGAAGACTTAATAACTAATTAATTAATACTAGATATACATATAGGTGTGTGTGTGTGTGTGTGTGTATGTGTGTGTGTGTGTGTGTGTGTGTGTGTGTGTGTGTGTGTGTGTGTGTGTGTGTGTGTGTGTGTGTATGTGTGTGTGTGTGTGTGTATGTGTGTGTGTATGTGTGTGTTTGTGTGTGTGTGTGTGTGTGTATGTGTGTGTGTATGTGTGTGTTTGTGTGTGTGTGTGTGTGTGTGTGTGTGTGTGTGTGTGTGTGTGTGTGTGTGTGTGTGTGTGTGTGTGTGTGTGTGTGTGTGTGTGTGTGTATTAATTGTAAAAAAATAAATAAATAAAATAATAATATATACAAAAAAATAATAAATAAATAATATAAAAAATTGACACTGAAATATAAATTTTTTTTTTTTTATGATGAAAAATAATATAAATGAAAATATTTTTTATAATAATTGAATAAAAATAATTTGAAAAAGATGAAAAAAATATCTGATAAAAAATAAATAAAATAAGAATAGCAATAATAATAATAATAATAATAATAATAATAATAATAATAATAATAATAATAATAATAATAACAGGGATCTAAGAATGCAATTAATTATCATTATTATTATTATTATTATTATTATCATTATTATTATTATTATTATCATATTTTCAATTAAAAAATTAATTAAAAACATGCAAAATAAATATATATAAATAAACACGAATAAAAAAAAAAAAAAAATAAAAATAAACTAATTTACAAACAAACAATAATAATAAAAAAAAAAAAAAAAAAAATAATAATCACAAACACAAAACAAAACAAACAAACAAACACGCAAACACGCAATCCATGAAGGTCTGGCAGCCAATAAACGAACAGAAAACGGATTGAACTGCAAAGAAAACGGAATAATGGCGGCACGCTTATCATAGAAAATGGGAAATTAACGAACAGAAAACGAGCTTCGAAAAAAACAAATAATAAAAAAATAAATAAATAAAATAAATAAATAAATAATAATAATAAATGAAAATTAGAAAGAGAAAAAAAAACGAGATAAATAATTAAGAAAAAATAATAATTGAAGGAATAATGAAAAAAAATTGATAAAAGAAAGAATAAAGAAAATAATATATAAAAAAAAATTCAAAATAAAAAAATATTCATCAAATTTTCGAAAAACTGTCATTATTATTATTTTTTTTATAAGTATATTATTTTCGAGTTTTCAAAAACACACCAAATTTGCAAAGTGAGCGAGTGAGTGAGTGCGTTTGTGCGTGCGTGCGTGCGTGCGTGCGAGCGAGCGAGCGTGCGTGCTTGCGTAAGTGCGTGTCAATAATAACAATATATATATATATATAAAAAAAACAAAAAAAAACAACAACTGCCAAACCCATTTTTTCTATATATATATTTTCATTTCAGTCCAAATTTTTTTTCTTATATATATAAAAAAATTATAAAAACAAAAAAAAAGGTGCATTTTTAAACCACACCATGCCTTTGGGGTGTGGGTGGGGGTGGGGGGGCGGTGGGCGGTATTTACGGGCGTGGGAGGGGGGGGGCAGAATTTTGGGCGGTCCAGTTACCTTAAATCCACTCTCTCTCTCTCTCTCTCTCTCTCTCTCTCTCTCTCTCTCTCTCTCTCTCTCTCTCTCTCTCTCTCTCTCTCTCTCTCTCTCTCTCTCTCTCTCTTGCTCGCTCTTGCTCCCTCGGAATAATTAAGAAATGCTGATGAATACAGGCAACTCTGTCCTTGTCAAAATAGTAAAAGTGTAATGAAAACTTCAACATTACTTTTATTTTCAACTGAAGAAAACATTATATCATTGACGGAAAGCTGTAATGACAATGATTTCCTTTTCTTTGCAAGGCAGTCACGGAGAACAACAAACAGACAGACAGACAGACAGACAGACAGAAAGACAGACAGGCAGACAGACAGATAGAGACAGAGAGGCAAATACATTGACAGACAGAGGCAGATACAGAGGCATACATACATATCGACAGAAAGAGAAAGAGAGAGAGAGAGAGAGAGAGAGAGAGAGAGAGAGAGAGAGAGAGAGAGAGAGAGAGAGAGAGAGAGAGAGAGAGAGAGAGAGAGAGAGAGAGAGAGAGAGAGAGAGAGAGAGAGAGAGAGAGAGAGAGAGAGAGAGAGAGAGAGAGAGAGAGAGAGAGAGAGAGAGAGAGAGAGAGAGAGAGAGAGAGAGAGAGAGAGAGAGAGAGAGAGAGAGAGAGAGAGAGAGAGAGTGTGTGTGTGTGTGTGTGTATCTGACATCCTCTTCCCAGACATTTAGACAGAAAATAACGAAACAAATGGACAGATATTTACTAAAAAAAATAACAGACAGGTAGACAGACAGACTTGCGAGCAGAAAAGACAGACAGACATCGATTTCAGCAAGTAATTAAGAGTGAAAATCTTTACATAGAGGCGAGATGAAGTATGCTGAGGAATTACAAAGAACATTACAAGGAGGAGGAGGAGGAGGAGGAGGAGGAGGAGGAGGAGGAGGAGGAGGAGGAGGAGGAGGAGGAGGAGGAGGAGGAGGAGGATGTGAACCTGGTCGGAAGAGGAAGTGATACCATGTAGCATAGAAAAACTATCATGAAATTTATATAGGAAAGTGAAAAAAAAACAAGAATAATCTACATCTATTTCTAGAAGAAGAAAAAAATTACGCAGGAATGTAATACTTAATTTGGTGAATAGACGCTAAGTGCTTATCGAATTTCTTCTGAAACGATTCAATTGTAATACTGTTAACTATTTGTGCTGGGAGAGAATTCCAAATATTTACGACTCTATTGAAGAAAAAGTTCTTCGCTTCATTCGATCTAAAACACACACACACACACACACACACACACACACACACACACACACACACACACACACACACACACACACACACACACACACAGACACAGACACACACACACACACACACACACACACACACACACACACACACACACACACACACACACACACACACACACACACACACACACACACATTAAAGTTACGTTTAAACACATATTTAGTACTATAATTGTAGACAATGATCAAAAGCTCCATCACAATTCCGTCTTCAGGATAGAAATATACAACAAAACTTTTTGAATTAGATTTCGAATTCACGATGAAAAGTGAAACTGATATGAACCGAGGAAACACTTCGGTGCCGACCAGCACCGAGGTGAAGGTGCGAACCCTCAAGGGGGACCGCACTATGGACCTCGAGGACGACCAGCCAGGCTGCTTCGCCTTCTGCCGGAAACTCAAGTTCTGGCGACGGCGGACTCAGCCTCGAGCAGACGACCTCGAGGATGAACAGCTGGTGACCGTGGCAGCGGTGGACGACGCCGACCGCGTGTCCCAGCTGATGCCTGTCGCAGCTGCACCCGCGGCTGTGGCAGAGAACGAAGGATCAGGCGCTGCCCTTGACCAGACCCAGGCTACTGGGGATCTGGAAGAGGTGCCACCTGTTTCCGATCACGCCCAGGCTACTGGGGAACTGAAAGGGGTGCCCGCTGCCCCCGACCAGGCCCCGGTGGCATTGGAGAAGAACGTCTCCCTCACTTGCAGGGGACGTGGACTTTGCCGGCCTTGCCGACTGACGGTGGCTGTGACTCGTGCACAGCGCCGCCTGGTGGTGGGCCGGCAAGGAGATGCGCTGCGGCGGCTGCAGCAGGAGTACAGTGGCGTGCGCGTCACTGTGCCGCCGCCGCAGGACGAGAAGAGCGAAGGAGTAACGCTGACAGGACTCCGATGCCAGGTGGAGGCCGCTGCCCAGGCCATCAAGAATAGCCTGGCAGAGGCTGAAGCCAGGCAGATGCAGGCCAAGATGGCCAGAAGGCAGGCCAATAAGGCCAAGAAGAGGATAGTTAAGGTGAGCCTGGCTGTAACACCAAACAGGCGCCGCCACGTGGTTGGCCATGGCGGAGAGGCCCTGCGTGCCATCCTCCAGGAGTACAAGGAGGTGCGGGTGACGGTGCCACCCCAGGAGGACACCAAGGCAGAGGGCATCACTGTGATCGGCCCTAAGGACCAGGTGTCCGCCGTCACCGCAGCCATCTCGCGGCGCCTGGAGGAAGTGGAGGCCAGGCTCAAGGAAGCCAAGACGGCCAAGAAGACCAAGATGGCCGCCAAGATGGTACACCGTAACGCTAAGCCAATGCCAAGGCCACTCACACTGGCAGACTATATGCCTCAAGTGACATAGGCAGTCATTGGTGGCACCAAATAACCAAGGGCAAGGCCAAGGCCACACACACTGGCCGAACACTTACAGCCACAACAACAGAACCTAAAGATGGCAAAGAAGAATTTCATAAAGGAACGGCAACAGTATGTAAACAAAGGAAAAAATACCACAGAAAAAAGATAAAAGCGATTCAGAAGAAAATAACACAACACACTCGCTGCATTGACAAAGATGAAAATAACAAAACACACTCGCTGCACTGACTAGAAAGCAAGCAAAGTGTCAATGCAGCAAAGATAACACGGGCACCTGTTACACTGTAATCCAGAAGTTTGTCGCAGAATGGCGGCGTCGCGAGGCTGCCGACGAGGAAATGGTTTAGTGTGATGTGCGGCATCATGTCTTATTACAGAGCGGTCGTGTGTGTTGCCCTTCCCAGCAGGAGCAGGACGAGTGTCTCTAAGAATCTGTCTCTCTCAGTGAGAGTCGATGGGTATGTTGTGTAGGTCCTCACCTTGCAGGAGGCACCCCAAAAGGGGAGGGGTGCCCCCAGCTATCCGTCCGGGGAGAAGACGGGTATGTGGTGTAGGACCTCACCCAGCAGGAGGCATCCCTTGGGGAAGAGGTGCCTCCAAGTACCTGTAACTCCCAGTGAGAGTGGACGGGTATGTGGAGCAGGTCCTGCCCCAAAACAGGAGTGGCACACCCATGGCCACGTGATGCCGTGTTACACAGTAAACCGGATGTTGGTCGCAGAATGGCGGCGACGCGAGGCTGTCGATGAATGAATGGTTCAGTGTGACGTGCGACCTCTCAAGGATCAGCGTTATTTTCTTATATATCTCTATTATTGACCTATATACACTTAGTGTGTGTGTGTGTGTGTGTGTGTGTGTGTGTGTGTGTGTGTGTGTGTGTGTGTGTGTGTGTGTGTGTGTGTGTGTGTGTGTGTGTATGCACCTGCTGATGTTCTACTACTACTACTACAACTACCACACAAAAATGGGTGTGTCGAGGCACCTCACTGTTCGTACACTTGCTGGAAAACAAATCATCCAGAACTTACTCAATAATTTCCATAATAACTCGTCCAGACACAACATCCAGGAGGTGAGGTGCGTGCGTGTGTGTGTGTGTGTGTCTCCGGAGAGTAAACTATTTCCACTTCACTCGTAATATTTCATTGATAAACGCACATTTCTCAGCATCCTTCGTCTCAAGTGTGGCAGTGTTCCATGCTCTGTGTGTGTGTGTGTGTGTGTGTGTGTGTGTGTGTGTGTGTGTGTGTGTGTGTGTGTGTGTGTGTGGCGATCAATGTGTCCCGCTTTCCACCGCTGGGATGGGTACGTGACTATCCTCCCCACCCCCCGCAACACCCCCACAACACCCCCACACGCCCAAACCACCACACCCCCAACAAAGGACCAGGAACGTGTGTTAACCCCGTCAGTGCCTTGGTCAGCATCGTCGCCTAACTGCAGTACTTGGCCTTGTTAACCACCTCCAAACAGCCTCCAGTGAATTGCTCCCCACCACAGTGACCTTCCTTCCACGCAGACACAGGCGTCCTCCCTTTATTGTCTGTTTTGATGAAATGGCAGAAATGTGTTTATGGTTTACTCCTTTAGTTTTAGTTATATGTGATTCGCTAAACTGTTATGTGTATAGTAAATGTTAAGCTGTGACAGATTCTTTATCAGTGAATTTAAAAGACGTTCAAACTTGTAAAATATAAAAAATATTAACATACTTTCTCTGGCTAACAATATAATACAGAAAATCTCAGATAATCTATTTTTTTACATTTAAATGATTGTGATAAAAGTCAGTGATATGAACATACAACTTTATATGAACAAAAAAATTCACTTGCTTCCTATTAACATTTCCTAACACCTGTTGCATTCATTACAAAGTTTGAAGGGAACACAACGCTGGAGGAGTCTCAAACTATCTGCATGACATGACATAAGTACTTCACTGGGGGAGCAAGTTAACACACAGGACACGTGAAGTCATGACTGAGGCCGTGACCTTGAACCCGTCAACACAAAGGGGAGAGGAAGGATTGTCAGTGGTTCTCGCTTGCAATATTCAGCAAATTTCTTGATACATCAAAATAAATAATCATCCTCCAATAGATCATGAAAAAATCCTAACTACTGAACTTCTGTGGGGGTGTGTGGCAACCCTCAACTTCCGGCCCCTTAACGGTATACATTTCTTTTATTTATACGATTACAACTTGTATATATGTATGAATTCAGGAAGAAAGGACAAAATGGCTTATTGGGTTTTCCCTTTAATTAGCTTTTTTTTTTGTCATTTTCTCCGCCGTTCAAGTTGCAGCCACAGCCACACATATACATACGCTTCCTTCTCCTGACTCCTCGTTCCTTCCTCCCCACCGCAATGCCTCTTCCTCACTGGGGATTTCAACGCAACACAACAATCCTACGGCATCTCTGGCATCCTTTCTAAGAGTCCAGGTTCCTCCATTTCTCTATCAGGTTACGTTCACCTCTGACTCTCATTATTCTTGCATCTCGTCTTCCTTTCTCCTGCCTTTCTCCTTCCTTCCTCATCCTTCCATCTCTACTTCCTTTTTCTCTGCCTTTCTCCTTCCATTCTTATCCTTCAATCTCTCCTTCCTATTCCTGCCTGCCTGTTTTCCTCCCTCTATCCACATCACTTTATCCTGCCTTCCACTGACATCTTCAACAGTCATACCAAGAGTAAATACTTCATTGTTCCCTCACTCACTCACTAATTCACTTAGTCTCTTCCTCCCTCACTCACTTCTTTAGCATCTCACTTCCCTGCACATTTCCCTTCCTTCATCACACATACCACGCATTCATACCTCTTCCCCCCCCTTCTAGAATGGCACCAAATCATACACTATTTCCATGCCTCTTCCCTCCCTCTTTCCCACCCTTTCCCCCTCCCTCCCACATCCTGGACCATCCAGAGACATGTCCCCTTCCCTTTCCACCCTTTCCACAGCCACATGTTCCCTTCCCCTCCAAAACAAAGGCCTCAGGGGAACCACTAGTAAAGTTACCCACGATTGCCTCCACGCCTTGCCTCCCCCTCCACCCCAAAACGCATCGCTTCGAGCCTATAAATCTTCACTCCAATCTCACACCTCAGATGATTTACACTCACGCAAACGCAATGCTAGTCATGATTTATTTTTACTGCCCATAAGTGTTTCTCTTTTTATCTACTCGTGATAGTGTCTGCTAAGAGTATATAGAGATGGATGATGTGGTTGGATTTATTGATGTTCTGTATTTTTTGTGTTCAGATTAATGTGTTAATGATGATTATTTTTGTACTACGTGAACGAGCATTTGTCGGGGATATTTGCAAAGCGATTCCGTGGTACTGCTAGTACTACTACTACTACTACTACTACTACTACTACTACTACTACTATTACTACTACTACTACTACTACTATTACTATTACTACTACTACTACTACTACTACTACTACTACTACTACTACTACTACTATTACTACTACTACTACTACTCCTACTACTACTACTACTACGTAAAATATTGGAAGGAAAAACTGCTGTGTTATTATTACATGAAACTAACAATCCTACACAAGGGTCCCAGAGGAGATCCAACGCCGGCCATCAAGAAAGAAGAAGAAGTAAAAAAAAGAGTCGTAACTTAGGGCTAACAGTTTGAGGTGACGTACAGTAGAAGAAAGACCAACAAACACCACACACTGAAGAAGAATTGTGGTGGAAGGACGGCGTGTGGGCGTGTGGACAGCTGCGGCCATATCGCCAACCTCAATCTTAGAAACGAAACTAGAAAAGAAAGAAAAAGAAAAATTGGACGCTGTGACAAAAAAATAAGAATAACGGAGCTGATTGTATAGGGAGTAGAATTTTTCACTGTAGATTCTACAGTGAAAAATTCTACTCCCTATACAATCAGCTCCGTTATTCTTATTTTTTTTGTCACAGCGTCCAATTTTTCTTTTTCTTTCTTTTCTAGTTTCGTTTCTAAGATTGAGGTTGGCGATATGGCCGCAGCTGTCCACACACCCACACGCCGTCCTTCCACCACAATTCTTCTTCAGTGTGTGGTGTTTTTTTTACCAGACTCACCTTCTTCTACAGTGTAGAAGAAGGTGAGTCTGGTAAAAATAATTGATAAAGGTACAATTGAGTTGATTTTTGGTGTGTCTTGAAGTTTTTTTTAGAATTACCTACTTGTCGTCTACGTATATTTCCTTCGCATGTCACTTTGATCTAGAAAAGCACTGTGGTAAAAGGCTTCAAAACACATGTTATCACGTTGTAGTATGCCAGTAATACCACATAGAACACAAGCTTACAGGCGCATATGTATCGTAATGTTAAAGAAAATCTTCTCATTTTTTCCTCTCTTTTTACATAAACACATATATTCACACAATGTTTAATGGAGTAAAAGTTTAAAATTTATGCTTAGTGTTAGCCCGGTAAGAGTTATTTCTCCACAACCACCACCTGTTGTTACTTATTAATTATAAACTTGATGCACGATTATGGACAAGTTCAAATGCGCCTTGAATTAATTAAACGCCCCGAGGTAATGCCCAGTAATGATGATGAGGACCAGGCTCGTC
>JAXIVD010004556.1:15000-20000 GCA_036785275.1 Cancer borealis | reverse complement strand
ATCACCTCTTAATACTGCACTTCAAATCTATTTCAAGGAACACGATATCAATTCAATAAAACTTCCCGCCTTTGAAGTTAGAATGTGGTACGGGAATAGATACTTAGATGGTGCTTTAGAGATTATTTAAGAAGTTATAGATACACGAATAGATGTTTATATGCTTTTTTGAAGTGTTGTATAAAACTATGAATAATACATAGTTACAAAACACGACCAGGTGTATGAGAGATGAAGGATGAATAGAAACACACACATACGCAAACACACAAACACACACACACACACACACACACACACACACACACACACACACACACACACACACACACACACACACACACACACACACACTCAATTCAATCCACCCAGCCAATCTACCTACTTTAACGTCTTCCACTCCACTCACCTCCTACTCCTACTCCTACTCCTACTCCTACTCCTACTCCTACTCCTACCTCCTACTCCTACTCCTACTCCTACCTCCTACTCCTACTCCATTTACTCCAAGACAATCTCCTCAAAAATAACACAAAGATAAACTGCAACACACACTCATGCAACACAAACTTGAGGCTTCACTGGAATCCACACGGCAAAGCTTCTCCTCCTCCTCCTCCTCCTCCTCCTCCTCCTCCTCCTCCTTCTCCTCCTCCTCCTCCTCCTCCTCCTCCTGCTTCTTCTCTCAATCTCTAACGTCTCTAACTTTTTCACTCCTTCAAAGGCGATACAATGTAAACAAATTGAAATGTGTGTGTGTGTGTGTGTGTGTGTGTGTGTGTGTGTGTGTGTGTGTGTGTGTGTGTGTGTGTGTGTGTGTGTGTGTGTGTGTGTGTGTGTGTGTGTGTGTTGTGTGTGTGTTTATAAATATGAAATAATATGAAATAGCTTGAATGTCCGTTGATTTACAAGACTTTTTTTCCTCTCTCTCTCTCTCTCTCTCTCTCTCTCTCTCTCTCTCTCTCTCTCTCTCTCTCTCTCTCTCTCTCTCTCTCTCTCTCTCTCTCTCTCTCTCTCTCTCTCTCTCTCTCTCTCTCTCTCTCTCTCTCTCTCTCTCTCACCCAGTTTCCCTTTTACCCCTAGAGTGATGACGTCCTCTGTGGAACCTATGGGGGAAATAAGAGGTTCCCCGCCACACCCCACACCCCTCCAGCACCGCGCCGCCCCCCTCGCTGCCCCCCACACCTATAGGGAAGGACCGCGGGTGAGTCTACCTGAAGGGAAGGGATGAAGAGGGGAGGATAGGGGAGGGAAAATGGGAGAGACATTGTATTTGAGAAAAAGAAGAATTGAAAGTTTGAGAATAGGAGGAAAGAGGAGGAAATAAGGGAAAAAGGGAGAGAAATTGAGGGAGATGAAAAGAAGGATGGAAGGGCTGGAGAGGGAAGTAGAGGTAAGGGAGGAAAAATGGGAGAGAAATGGAGGTAGAGGAAGGAGGAAAATAGAGGAGAAAAATAGATGTTAGGAGGAAGAAAATGTGGAGAGGAAAGAGAAGAAAATAGAGGGAAAATAGTAGGGAAATGGAGGACGAGGAAAAGAGGAAACTAGAGAAAAAAAAATAGAAGTTAAGAGGGGGAAGAAAATGTGAATGTTTATGTAAATGGCAACAACAATGTCATTTAAGTAAGGGAAAGGTCACATCAGAGTATTTTTCTTCCCTTTGTCCTCTACCAGCATTGTGTTAAAGGTCAGACAACAAGAAAGGTGTGTTGTTTATAAAGCCTTGTGCAAGCATCATTAAACCTTCAAGTTGTTCACGTGGGAGATGAACAAAAATATATAAGAAGTGGATGTACAGTATATACAAATTATCTTTTATGTATGTATGAATTTAAGGGACATTTTGTTATGTAAGGGAAACAGAACACAACTCCTATGTCCAAAAAACACCTATACATAGAAAATAAAAATAGAAAATAAAAATGAAAATTAAAAGATATAAAAAAGAATAAATAAAAGTAAGTCCCAAAGATAAAAGTCAGGTCAGCCAAAAAAGAAAGTAAATGACCTGACGTAGTAAAGTAAAGTCAAATAGAGTTCGTGTGACCTTGAGATGCATATACCATAATAATAACTCACACTGTACTTACTCCTTATCATAGAAATCCAGATGCGTTCAGGAATACACGAAATTAAGCTTCAAATCACACGCAGCCGCACACACGCACACACTAAAGTTGTCACTGCAAATGAGGCAGAGCGAAGGTGCCGGTGATTGACGTCACATAGATGCGCAGTGTGATTGGCTGGCGGTATCACGTGACTGCCTGTGAGACGAGGCTTCTGATTGGCTAAGAGACATGGTTGGGGGGATGGAGAAAGAGAAGGGAGGAGGTGGTGGGGAGAGGGAAGGGAGGAGGAGGTGGAGAGCGAGAAGGAAGGAGGTGAAAAAGAGTAATGAGAAGAGGAGGTGGAAAAAGGGAAGGGAGGAAGAGGTCGGGAGAGCGAAGGAAGGAGGAGGTGGGTAAAGAGGAGGCAGGAGGAAGTGGACAAGGGGAAGATAGGAAGAGGTGAAGAGAAGGGATGAAGAGGAGGAAGGGAGAGGGAACGGAGGAGAGAAGGTGGAGAGAGGTTATAAACAAAACCGGAAATAACATCTCCGGGCGACACATTATTTCATCCAGAAGGAAACATATTAAAACTGATATTATAAATGCACGTCACCATTCTCCTAGCCAGCTGCCTTGAGTCTTGAGCCTTGGACCTCCCACTCACTAACCACTTGAAGGATAACACTGCACACCCCTTCACACTGAGAGGGAAGCCTACACACACACAAAGTAAGAGGGTTGTATCATCAGCATATATCAAACAATTAAATTTTGTGCTAGTGTTTACAATGCCATTAATATATATAAGAAAAAGTATTGGACCTAAAACTGAACATTGTGCTACACCTTTAATTATGGGTTTAAACGGGGAGTAATTCTAATTACAAAAAACTCTCTGTTTTCTACAATTGAGATAGCTTTGAAATAATTTCAATGGCACACCTCTTATTCCTAAATTTTCTATTTTGTGAAGTAAAATTTTGTGATCTAAAATATCAAAAGCTTTTGAAAAATCCATAAATACACCTATGACATATAATTTTTCCTCCAAACATGTGTACACGTTGTTGACAAACTGTAAAATTGCTGTCTCAGTAGAATGTTGCGCTCTGAAGCTATGCTGGTGTTCAGTTAAGAGATTGTTCTTTTCAAGATAATTTATCAAACGGCAGGAAATAATTTTTTCAAAAATTTTATTAAAAGCAGGAAGTATGGAAATCGGGCGATAATTATTCAGCTAATTATTAGCTTTTTTTAGTTGGTCTGGGAAAACACCTGTTTTTATTGAAAGGTTGATTATGTGAGTCAGAGAAGTGGATATCACGGAGGGAGTATGTTTTAATATATTAGGAGATATGTCATCATGCCCAGGCGTATTTGATTTAAGCATGTTAAGAACTTTTTCAACTTCGGTTTTATTAATAGGGGCTAGATACATTGAAAATCTTGGAGAATTATTTAGATATTTTGTGTAATTGTATTTTCCATCATCTAATGCAAGACTATTCTTAAGAAAATGTTCATTAAATTGTATAGAGATGTCCAGGCAAGGTGTTTTTAATTCTATAGTGCGTTTGTTTAAATTACATGTTCTATCCAAAAGAAAATTAATTGTTTTCCACTCTCTTTTCGGATTTCCTTGGTTTTCATTGAACAGTTTTTTTGTAATACATGTTTTTGTTGTTGTTCGTAAAGTAGATGTTAATTTGTTTCTGTATCGTCTATAAGTATCACCAAAAGTTAGTGGCCATTTATTTGCAAGTCTTTCTAATCTATTTTTTTCTTTAATGCTGGTTTTTAAAGCTGAAGTGATGTAAGGACTGAATTCATACGTTTTGTTAAAACGAAGATTTTTTAAAGGAAATTTGGTTTTAAATGATTTGTAAAATTCATTGTAAAATAGATCATAAGCTTCATTAGAAATTTTTGATTTGTTGAACGTGTCTGCTGTAGGATATTAAGGTGTGATGCAACAACCCTTACACCCTCGCTGGTCAAGGTCGCCCGTTGCCTGCCGCCGCCACCGTCAACATTCCTACATTTTCTCACTAACAATTTGGCAGTGTAGGAGAACAACTTTTATGGAAATTAGACCATCACGTATTATGTATTTGTATGTGTGTGTGTGTGTGTGTGTGTGTGTGTGTGTGTGTGTGTGTGTGTGTGTCTATATATATATATATATATATATATATATATATATATATATATATATATATATATATATATATATATATATATATATATATATATATATATATATATATATATATATATATATATACATATCTCTCTCTCTCTCTCTCTCTCTCTCTCTCTCTCTCTCTCTCTCTCTCTCTCTCTCTCTCTCTCTCTCTCTCTTTCTCTCTCTTATTTATCCAAAGTTATATAACCAGAATGAAATCGGATATTTTTCAATGGACATCAAAAGTATAATACATTGCAGTGGTGGAAGGGAAGCATTGCAACGTTTGTTAATAATAACTTGCGCTGCTCTTCCACGGACGGAAGAATGGTGACATGGTGTGCCAGGATGTTACACGAAACATTAAACAACTGTATCTAGCAATTATCAGTTTATTTGATCAAATTTTCGACATGAACAACACAAATATATAAATGATAGAAAAAACAGAATCCTGAATTATATAATTATAGCTCAGAAAATATTTGTTGTCCTTTGGAGATTTTCTGTCAAAGTTTTACCGCACGACGTTACTACATTTTGATTCGAATACTTTAAAAAAAAAACACTTGAACGCAGCTCATCTGGTATGATGATTAGTGAAGAAGCTTCAACGTGTAGAAGAGTTGCTAGATGAAAACATACGTGAGCATCGCTTGCCTCCTTTGTATTCTTTTTGCACCTTGGCGGAAGGGAACGGCTTCACTTGGCCGTGTTCGAGGCACCACACGAGATGCTGCGGCATACTGGCACGATCGTAACGC
>JAXIVD010004556.1:0-7500 GCA_036785275.1 Cancer borealis | reverse complement strand
ATGTTAATGTTAACTTTTTGATGCGCTTTATAATTTCTTTCATAAAGGAAATTCTCAAAGCGCTCCGTCAAAATATATAAAAAACACAAGATATTAATAAACCTAAAAGAAAATCATAAGCTGAAACAAAACATACTAAAAACAATGATCTAAAAAGAACAATAAATGCCATAAAAGTCAAAGAAAGTAGAGAAAAGATAAATAAAACAGAACTTCAATATCACTAGAGACATAGTGTGCAGGGTTGAGGTTAGGTCGTGGTGGGGTGGGGGTGGTGGTGGTGGTGGTGGTGGTGGTGGTGGTAGTAGTTTGAGCAGTGATATGCACAATGATGGTCACATACTACATGCTCTGATACTGTAATGCAGGGGTCGCCAACCTTTTGAACAAAGTGTGCCAGTTGATAATTAATAACATTTTTTTACTATCATGCGTGTCAGGTGTGATTTTTTCAGCACTATATAGCGGCCATAGCCTATGAAAATTAAAATCATAATTTTACAGTATGTACTGACCATTGTAATCAAAATAAAATGCCTTTTCCTGCACATGCATAACATAAATGTAACATTTTTGTAGCATTTAATATTTTTTGTAACAAAATATTTTATATTTTAAATTTATACTCACCATATTAATGCAATCCTTGCCCTTGCTTCCCTTTGGCCAAAGTTGTAATTTCAGATGAATATCTGAACACCTTGAGCTTCACACAACCCTCAGAATGATCTGCTGTAAGCCTGCTGTGATGGGGGTTGAGGATATGTTTTATGTGTGAAAATATCTGCTCACATTCATATGTGGATCCAAATGCTGATAGCAGTGCAAAAGCTACTTTCTTGATGCAATTGAATTTATCAGGCAGTGATGTCCAGGAACTTAAAATGGAGGCTGCATGATCATTCGTATTAGTTTCCAGTATTTCTTGAAGATCTTTAAATTTAGCTGACCACAATGATGAGGCCTGAAAGTCGATTAACTGCATTTCAAACTCCTCAGTTTCCATCCACTCAAAGAGAGGCACGTCCAACTCACTGTATTTAAAGGTGTCTGGACTGATTCAAAATGAAAACACTGGGCCCATGTGTTGGAAATCTTGAAATCTGATTCAGACTTTAATTGTTGCATGTACACCTGAAGATCAGTAGTGTTGACAGGATGAATAGCAGATAAGTTCTTCAAGTTTTTGAAAAAACGGAAAGAACCAGTTTTGATATCTGTTGAGTAAACTGCAAGCTTTGCAACAAATGCCTTCCAAGTATCATACAAATCCATCACTGTTTTTCCTGCACTTTGCAAGAGAAGATTGAGGTCATTTAGATGTTTGGTGATGTCTGAGAGAAACATAACTTTCACAATCCAATCTCTGTCCTCCAGCTCAGGTCTTTTTCTGATAGAAAAATCTTGATTTCATCAAATCATTCCACAAATCTCTCCAATACCTTCCCACAGCTTAGCCACCTAACATTGCTGTGCAAGGGTATATCTTTGTAAGCACTGTCCACCTTATCAAGAAAAGCTTGAAACTGCCTGTGCGTAAGAGAAGAGCGTGCAAGAAGAAAATTCACTACTTTTGTAACAGTAGTCATCACCTTGTTGAGATCAGAACTCGAGATCTTGGCACATGAATTTTCTTGATGAAGTATACAGTGCAATTTCAGAAGGGGGTGCCCAATTTTATCCTCAACCATCTTAGTAAAGACCTTGTTTTTTCCTACCATAGCAGGGGCACCATCCGTTGTAACTGTAAAAATCTTTCTTATGTCAACCCTTCTGTCCTCAAAATGATCAGTGAAAGTCTTCAGCATGTCTTCCCCCTTGGTAGTGCCATACACAGGTTTAAGACAGCACAGCTCCTCGTGTTTCTTTGTGTCACTATACCTGGCAAAAACAGCCAAGCGGGGAATGTCATTTATAGCCACGCTTTCATCCAGGGCCACACTGAACACAGGTGTAGTTGTTAAAACAGCAGTTTGCTGCTCACTTACATTATCAGCCATTTCAGAAATACGTCTCTCCACGGTCCTAGCTGAGACAGGCCTGTCTTTTATCCTTGAGATGATCAAGTGTTTGTTTGATATGCCATCAAATAACACCTCAGAGCACTCTAGGAAAGCTGCTTTTATAAAATCTCCATCAGTAAAAGGCTTACCATGCTTAGCAATACAGAGCTAGCTTGTAGCTGGCCTCAGTTGCATTGTTTTTGCTAGCACTCAGGTTTTTTAATACATTACTTTGTTTCTCATAGCGAGATACTGCTTTCTTAATTGCTTCAGCCTTGTCTGCACTATCCTTGAAAGTCTTATCATGTTTTGTTTTGAAGTGTCTTTTAACGCTTGATGTGCAGCACATGACATTCTCACAGCAGAGAACACACACAGCACGATCATTCTGCTGAATAAATTCAAAGTCCATTATGACTGAAATGATCGGACATCAAGCTTGACTTTTTTCACAGTAGCCATGGCGACAGTTAACTAGAAAGAGTGTCACTCACGTACGGCGGCTAAACAGTCACTGAAACACCAGCGCTGTGTGGCTGACGCGAGTGGCCGGGTCCAACAGGTCTCATACTTATCTACATCTCGTATTCACGTACCGTACTCCTCATCGCGGGTACGATATATTTTCATTTTAATTCAGTGTATTATGGGAAAGAATTATTCAGAATCATAGGAAAATTTTAACCATGATAAAAGTAAGGATGCAAATACACATTCTCTCTCTCTCTCTCTCACCACCACCACCACCACACCCTTCATCTCCTTATTGTTATTATTATTATTGTTGTCTTTTTATTTATTTATTTTATCGTATTATTAGTTTTTCTAAGTGTTATTTTTGTTTTGTTCGTATTATTGTTGTTATTATTATTATTATTATTATTATTATTATTATTACTATTATTATTACTACTACTACTACTACTACTACTACTATTACTACTACTACTACTACTACTACTACTACTACTACTACCATCACCACCACCACCACCACTACTACCACCACACTCCACTATCAGTATCTCACATCTTAACCAACTTCTACTCCCCTCCACCCTCCAATCCTTCCACTCCACCCCCTCACCTCCCTCCTCCCCTCCAATCCCTCCACTACCCGCCCCCAATCCCTCCCTTCCTCCCTCTTACCTTCACAGCACAATGAGGTGTTTCCATTCCTTATCAAAAATCTCAAATCAAAAAAATAAATTGTAATGGAACAATCTCCTAAACACAGGAATACATTACAATATCACTGAAAAAATCACTGAAGCCGGAAAATCAACACAACACAACACTGTAAGTTATCCATATTTTTCCTCTTATTCCAGAGTACAATATCAACATTACCAATTTGTTTTTACTTATACTTTCATTTCACTGTTTAAGATCAGAAATTTAAAAGATACATATATCATTCCATGTCACTACTCAACAACTTCGTTCAATGTTAAATTATAAAAACACCTTTGGATGACATTGACATTCTACATCTCCCCCTTCCTCCTCCTCCTGATCCAAGTGGTGTTCCTCACATCCCTTCCTGTCTTCATGGGTAATGTGTAGTGAGTGTCATTTGTGTTAAGGTGTGTCCACATTATGCCTCATAGTGTGACAGTGTGAGTCTTTCAACCACAGCCTCATATCACACTTGTCCAAACTCCCACAGATTGAGGTCATATTGTATTAAAAAACTACATAACTGAGATAATCTATTAATATATTTTTTTCGTAATATAAATCTAATTTCCATATCAGTGAGGCCTCCATCAATACATATGTACCGAGGGTCAGAGTTGGTTTACGAACAGAAAACGAATATAAAAATAATGGACAACTTTAATGATGAATAAAGTAAATAAAGTACTCGCTATATCCGTGGTGGTGCTCTTACAAATGCTTATCCACCCTTAGCGACACAAACATGAACATATACCTTAACACAAATATTCCTATTCTATCCTACCTAACTATACGTGAGGGAACTGATGGAAAAACGACCAAAATACACTCACGCCACAAATATTGTTTGAGAGTCACTGGGTCCTTCTGGCCGTCGTCCTTGTTTGAGAAGCAACTCCACATGCAGCCTTCGTCAAACACCAACCGAAAAACAGTCTTTTGCTGGTCCTCTCGGCAGCTGTATCCGGGAGGACAATTTACTGTTAGATATTAATAACAATGTTTTTTCAAGTGTGGCAAGGCTTTTAGGAACACTGAAGGCTTACCTGTCTGGAGCGGGGTCACGGAACACTAGTGACTGTCCTTCCGCCCAGACCGATATATATATCCTCAGTTCCAGTGACGTCACGCGTTTTTCCCATCATCCTCTTTCGCTAGTAGTACCTACTCTAACCATAACAAGGTATCTTAACGAGCGTCGAGAATACGAGGATTTACCGGTGATTCCGCAAAGGAATCACCGTAATGATAGTTGGCCCGTTGTACTCGGTACACGGCTTTCCTCTTTAAAAAAAAATAAATCCTCGTATTCTCACACTCGTAAGAACATGAGTTTATATATTATCAACATAAGTCGGGACCGGTCTTGGTCTTCTTCTTCTTCTTCTTCTTCTTCTTTCTTCTTGTCTCTATGCAAGACTTCCGAGTCAGACGTGACTCGACCTCCTGGTCGGAATAGGTGAACCCAACTCCCAACCAGTCCTGGCAAACTGAGCAGGGTGGTGATCCTCGACGGGGTCTCACCAAAGCCTTCATCCATGGGGGGTGAACTTCCAGTCCTTTACCTGGGCACTACAGAGCCCCCAGGACTGCGGTGATCTCTGCTTCAGCTGCGGGACCAGTTTACCAGTTCGGCATCTCCTCGCCGCTGCAAAAGAGTTTTTATAGGCAGTAACCTTTCCTTTAACCACCCAGGGGTCTACTTACTACCATCTCTCCCTCTCAACACTCCTCTAGGAATTCCTCACAGGCCTTCGGGCTCTGCGTGGTATCCTCCGTGTCATCCTCATCCTCGGAAGAAAACACGATCTCGCTCATGTCGACTATAGAACCTCCATCACCCACAACTAGTGTTAACTTGTCCGCGGCACGGTGGATTGTGTAGCCGTTGACAGTGAGGTGATGGTTGTAATGATGGTTGTAGTAGTAACTGCCTCGTCCACCCTCGAAGTGGAGGAGTGTGTATTTGGCACCACCATAGTCGCCCTCACGTATAAGTTAATATCCCTAACTACCGCGTCACACTCATTCGACTTTAAAATTTTAATAACATAGTATGGGCTTTCCGTTTCATTACCGTGGGCACCACCAACGAATCGAGCAAGGTGTTATCTCTTTTCTGTTTAGAATAATAAAGGACTCCATCTTCCTCTGATCGTGATGACCGACTTCTGAACACACTGGTTTTATTGCTCCACCAAGCGCTTGTTCACCCACTTTTGTTATTTCCTCCTGGGGAAACCACGAGTCGCCTAACAAGTCTATCTGAGAATTCATAATTAAAATTTAATTGGAGGGGGGAAAGGACGCCCGGCGATCCGAAGACCGCGACTCACTTAACAATCTGGGGACCCATGCCCGCGGGGAAGACTTTGAGCAGCCTTTCCACTAGACCGAAAGTGTGGTAAAAGTTTATCAGACATATTAATTACTAGTCTGGGAGTAACCCCAGTGTTCCTCAGGTTGAAAGACATGGGCATTGCAAATGGCACCTGTCAGCTTGTTCTTTACCTTCTCCCTACCCTCGCGGTCAAAACGTACCCCATCTGATTTTAAGGAGTACCAAAAGGGCTTAGCACCAAAGGTAATAAACCCCTTACCCCGCAGAGCTCTTTTTTGTAGTTTGTTGTTAACCCCCTTGGCCACTTTGTTGTAAGCCTCCTGTTCGATCTGAGGCCTCCAACGTGTTTCCGTCAATCGTGGCTCAATCAGACAAATCTTTACTTTGGGGGTACAACGAGCCTCCAGTTGTTCTACAATGCTCTTTATGTCACTAACGATGTCCGTTACTTTACACCCGGAGTGGATGTCATTACTCCCCAGCCACAAGATCACCATGTCATATCGGCCATTAAATACCGCGGTTAGGTGGTCATTGTTAAAAAATGACCGGGCTGTGGCCCTAGGTGACCTGAATATCTGAACCTCAACAGGCGAGGGCAAGTCGTCAAGGTGAGAGGGCACTTGGCTATGCCCTACGATCGCTACTTTGAACTTCATACTAATGCTACCACTAACACAAAAAAAATACACAATATATCCCTATTAACACTACGTAAATATTTCAATCACCAATCACTAATCACTACTCTGTAAGGGAATAAAAAATTAACTGGAAGGGGGGCTAATTATCTATTTAACTAGCACACTGTAGCGTCCTCCGGACAACGTGGGCTGATGCGTAATTTGCATCTACACCGCTGCAACCACTGTACCGAGGGTCAGATGTTAAGAAGAAAATACGAGAATGGTTAACTTTAATGATGAATAAAATAAATAAAGTACTCGCTATATCCGTGGTGGTGCTCTTACAAATGCTTATCCACCCTTAGCGACACAAACATGAACATATACCTTAACACAAATATTCCTATTCTATCCTACCTAACTATACGTGAGGGAACTGATGGAAAAACGACCAAAATACACTCACGCCACAAATATTGTTTGAGAGTCACTGGGTCCTTCTGGCCGTCGTCCTTGTTTGAGAAGCAACTCCACATGCAGCCTTCGTCAAACACCAACCGAAAAACAGTCTTTTGCTGGTCCTCTCGGCAGCTGTATCCGGGAGGACAATTTACTGTTAGATATTAATAACAATGTTTTTTCAAGTGTGGCAAGGCTTTTAGGAACACTGAAGGCTTACCTGTCTGGA
The DNA here is from genome assembly GCA_036785275.1 of Cancer borealis. Taxonomy (NCBI): domain Eukaryota; kingdom Metazoa; phylum Arthropoda; class Malacostraca; order Decapoda; family Cancridae; genus Cancer; species Cancer borealis. The sequence goes on along the minus strand of JAXIVD010004556.1, from coordinate 660 downwards.
GCGGGGTCACGGAACACTAGTGACTGTCCTTCCGCCCAGACCGATATATATATCCTCAGTTCCAGTGACGTCACGCGTTTTTCCCATCATCCTCTTTCGCTAGTAGTACCTACTCTAACCATAACAAGGTATCTTAACGAGCGTCGAGAATACGAGGATTTACCGGTGATTCCGCAAAGGAATCACCGTAATGATAGTTGGCCCGTTGTACTCGGTACACATATAGAGTAGAACCTCATAGTTTGAGTGCACCATTGTGTCACCAACTTGCTTTACCAGCCAACATTCCTCAACAGTTTTGTATCACACGACGAGGAAAAATTTGCAGTGCTACCGACCGTCATCTACATAACACACGGCATACAAGGTGGTGTAGCAGTTTAAGGTGAGATGCCAGGATAAAGTGTTACAGGGTAGGTGTGCATGTTGGGGGTCACTTGGAGGCAACACAACCACCACCACCACCACCATCTCTCTCTCTCTCTCTCTCTCTCTCTCTCTGCACCTTAAAAATAGGCATGTAGGATGGTTTTTGGCTGGAATGGATTAATTATTTTTCCATTCATTTGATGGTGAAGAATTGCTTTGTAATAAGAGTAAATTGCAATACAAGTTAAGCTCGTACTGTGAGGTCTTACTGTATTCCATTAAGTTTTTATC
>JAXIVD010004555.1:0-35092 GCA_036785275.1 Cancer borealis | reverse complement strand
CATTTCTTTACGTCCACTTTCTCCTTAAACATCTACAAGAATGACATTACAAGACAATTCAACAAAGTCTGTGGCAACCAGTATCTACTATCTAGTGCTACTTTGACCATTCATCCAACATAATTATAACATTTATATATCAAAACTTTAAAACACAAGATCTTGGAATAAACAATTTCTGAACAGAATGCAAATACACCACTAACCGATGTAAATATTTCCATCAGCATTGAGCATGTGCAGTTGTCCGGGGCTCTGTGTGACCTGAGGTTCCTGACGGTCAAGGTGAAGGACGCCTTGCTGCCCTGTCCGCTCCACTTTCACTTTGTGGAACTGACCATCATCTACTTTGGATAGGGAGCGAAGGATGGCTGGGCCTCCACCAAGCTCGTAACTGAACTCTACATATCCACCCTTGACTGAAAGACAAAAAGGTGCATTTTATTATCATTGCTATTTCTATTATTATAATAAGCTCTGAGGTGAAGGCTGCAAGAAAACTACCATTGCATTCCCAGCAAGTCATAAAAGGTGACAAAAAGGGACAGAGAGAGGGTCTAGGAAGCCCCTCCTCTGTATTTTCTCTTGCAAATAGGTAAGGCACAGAGGAAGAGGGGAGAGTAATGTCTCCCCGAACCCCAATTATCTAGTTTTGGCTATCCCCTTTTAGGAAGATATAAGCTAGATATAGAGATAGATAAAAAGTTTATCATTAGTTTCATCATTATTATTATAATAAAATGGAGGTAGATGGAGGAAATATGAAAGATCATCGTATTTACCTGCAATACTGATGTAATCCTGTCCTTGGCCCCTGACTGTGGGGTCTTGTCCATACCAGAAGAGAAGGCTGTTGGTCCGACGTGTTCTCAACTCAAAGGAGATGATCTGTGGAAAACCAGCCTCTTGCGGGAGCAGAGTGTGGTTCAGTTCCACCCATGAATTCCCATTGAAGGCTGCTGAGCCTGCGATATTTTGCACAACTGTGTGGAAGAAATTTAGAGATAATGATTAAAGATTATGGTATGTTGTTTGAGGAAAATTATGTGATAAATTATGTTCTTATTCAAATAGTTCTCTTGATGAAGTTATGTTATGCACAACTGTATTGAAAGGAAATTACAATCTGCTTATGGAGACTAGTATGATTACTTTTCACTACGAAATTAAACTGAATACAAAAGTTAAGAGTGTTCATAAGGCTTTTACATGATGAAAAAAATTGGTATGGAAAATGTTTAACTAAAATAATGCTTTACTTTTACTGGAAAAAGATACCAAGAATTAATAAATACCTGACTACAAGGAAGAGAGTGTGTGTTTTACTCACCATGCTCACAGTGCTGGCCTGTAAAACCAATGGGACAAAGGCAGTGGTACTGATGTCCCTGGCCAACACAGGCGCCTCCATTCTTGCAAGGCTGGATCATGTTGCACACACCTGGCTCGTGCTGGCAGTTCTCCCCACTGGAAGGAAGGCGGAAAGTGAGAGACAAGTGTTTGTAGTATCTTAGGCTGAATTAGGTTACGGTCAAAGGAGGGGAAAGAAGAGTGAAGAGTTTGTGAAGAAAGCATATGTGAATAAAACTGAGGATCCTAAAAGGAGAGGAAGGCCAGTTGTAAGATGGATGAATAGTTAGTGATAGGAAGGATAAAGTGTCGCAAGTAAAATCAAAAGATGAGAGATGTTTAAATGATGCCAAAAAATTTATCTTCCCAAGTAGAAATATCAGTAGTTGGAATATTAGAGGCAGGGATGGTACAGTACAAACAAGGAACACCCATAATACTTAAGAGTAAGTTGGATAAAAGTAGATATCATGACATGACAACACAGACTTGACTCAAATCTCATATACTACAAGGTCAATATAATGAGATCAACACACACACACACACACACATACCTGTATCCTTCTAAGCAGTGGCAAGTATAGCCGTGGATGGAACCAGGGTCGTCCACACAAGATGCACTGTTCTGGCAGGGTGAGCGGCTGCAGGGTGAGGCTCCTCCATCACATTGTTCCACATTAGCAGAGTCTACTAGTGCATCTATCAGTGGCCTTTCCTGATCCATCACTTTAATCTGGAGACAAAGTTGGACAAGGATGTTGCAACTGTTACTATGTTGGAGACAGTTTTCACATAATGATGCAGTGTGGCAACGGTTGTCCATTATAAGCATAGAATATGTTCTCTGAAAATATGATGATTATTATGATTATTGTGAATACTGTTTTGATCCCTTCTACACAAGTAATCTTGAACACAAAGTCCATGAAGTGAAGTCAGTATTAGTGAGGAAAAACCAATATGTTATCTCTCTCTCTCTCTCTCTCTCTCTCTCTCTCTCTCTCTCTCTCTCTCTCTCTCATCCTGTTGATTCCTTACCTCAGACACACATCCACTGAAGCCTTTCTTGACACCGACGTCTGTGGACATGTGGATGCGTGAGTGGTCAATGCCACCAATGAAGAGAGGCGTCAAGAGGTTGAGGCCCAAGTTGTTGCCAGGAGACTCACCACTCACCATTGGTTCATCATTCACCTTTATGGAACCAATCTTGTCTGTCCTATTCACTCGCACCTGGGGCAGGAAGGACCCGTGGGTTGTTAGCATCTTTCTTATTCATTTGTATATATTTACTTATTTATCTATCCATACATTCTGAAGAGTGATGTAAATTTAGGCGGGATTTGTAATAGAAAAAAAAAGAAGGCAGAAGCACAAGTGAAGATGATAATGGAATACTACCTATACTAATTCTGCCAATAAATCCCTGGTTCCCTCTCCTAAAGAGAGTGGTCATGATAGTAGAGTCCTACTTTGATCCCTCTATATTGATGCAACTCACTCTATAAACCTAAAACATATTCTAATAAATATAATTATATATATATTTATATATATATATATATATATATATATATATATATATATATATATATATATATATATATATATATATATATATATATATAAATTATTTTACCCTTTTATTTTACATGCTGCGGATCTTCTTAATTGCCATGTCTACATTGTAATTTAGTGGCTGTATTGAAGCTTTTTTTTCTTATAGTATCTTATTCTTAGGGCTTGAAATAAAAAAAATCAATCAAACATATTCTCTTAATGAAAGGACAAGAACACTCTGGTTATAGGAGCAGCACTGAAAATTTTCAGATATAGAATTATTAATAAAATAATTTGAACTGAATGGAATGAACTTCCACTGTAAGATCCACATTATTTATCTCGTTCCACGTAATAATTAGAATATTCTAGTCGATCCCAAACTCATCAGGATTCAAAGTCTAAGTCTGCCTCATCTCAGATCTTCCCTTATCAAATAATTTTAGTGCACCATCATCAAATTCACTAACTTCATGACGAGTTCACTAATGCACCAAACAAACACTTTATTTCATCTATATTCCACCTTCTGCTCACCCACCTTGATCCACTCGCCCTCATTGATAGGTTCACTCTGTATATTGGCTGTGCCGCTGCCAGAGTTGAAGCGGAACTCAAGTCGCTTGTTGCGGATGGCAAGTGAGGTGAAGTCCCCTGTTCCGCTTTCCTTCTGGGCGCAGTACATCAGCACGCCATCATTCAGGGACTGAGGGTGAAGGAGTGTGTTAATTGTTGATACAAATTGCTCTTTCTTATGCAGATGGGGAATAAAACATCCTCCCTAATGATAATAGTAAAAAAACTATAACAAATATACCATAGTGAACTCTTGATATCCTGAATTTTAAAAGAAAAGGTTGTCTGAAAAAATCTTCAATCTAAATTTTGTAAAAGATGCTAAAATTAGAACAAATAATAACTGTAATGTAGTCAATGTTGAAAAAAAATTAATACAATATAAAGTACAATATAAAATTATAAAATCATAATAAGGAATAAGCTAACAAAAGAGAAGTATGAGCAATAAATAAAACAAAAAAAATCATAAACAAAACACATACCCGAGGTTTGACGTTCATGTCAACTGCAAACCTATGTCTAGCCAATGGTGTTGGGTAAGCAATATACGACTCAGCTCCGAAGGCTGGTTCATAGATGGAAATGTCCTGGTCGCAGCGGTCACCAATCTTGCCGAAGGGACAGTAGCACTCGAACCCGCCAGGCTTGTTGATGCAGCGACCACTCCCGCAGAGACCTTGTAAGGGGGAGAGGAGCAATATCGAGTCAACCTTTAAATCTATGCTAAAATTTTTGGTGATATCTTTCCTAAAGTCATCTTAATGTAGAATGAAAAAAAGTCCTTGGTACTTTTTCCTTGCTTGGTTGGTATGTTCCCCATAGAGCTCCTTACCGTTTAAACAGTCTAAATCATCTGTGATTGTATCCTTCTCAAATCTGTGAAGTCTATTTATCTATCTATATATCTGGCCTACATCTCCCTGAGAGAAGGGTCGCCGCGATGAGGCATCTTTAAGATTAGGGGAGAATTTAATCTCCTCTCCCCCTCTATGCCCTGACTCACAGTAGAAATACACAATGCACTTTAATGACATCCAGGGAATACAGTGATAGTAATATTCTTCCAGCTTGGCTATTGATGTGTAACCAGGCAAGGAGAATCTATACTTTATTTGAAATTATTCCCTGAAATTTTCTTAAATGGCAAAACTACATTGCATTTGCATTCAAAGTATTACCATTAAATCTGAGACTGTGTGTTCTATACATGGTCTGTATATGTGTGACATTGGTAGATTTGATCTCTAAGTGTCCTTACCATCATAACAGGACTCCCCAGCATTCTCACACAGTTCTCCAAGATAGCCAGCAGGACAGATGCACTTATGTCCCCTCTCATTGTATGCTTCCTGACAAACTCCGTTGTTATGGCAAGGGTTGGCATTACAAGTCTCACATGATGATATTCCCACCTGCAAATACCACACCAAAAGAACACATGAATTGACAGAATGGTGATTCAGCTTAGTAGTGCAACAGAGGTGTGTTGGTGTATACTCTTCACTTGGTTAACAATGGATTCCTTTACTGTTCAGCAATCAGCAGTAGGCCATTCATTATAAATCATTATTACTATTATTGTTGTATAAAGTTGATTGAACAGATAATAGAGTGCTACACTCACCTTCTTCACTGCATTCATCACAAAGCCGGTGTTGAGAATGTTGCCAGTCACAAGGCGACTGATGCAACCCTTGAAGCCAGAAGTCATGCCAGTTTGTCGGTGGACATTCTGGAAGTCTGGAACACCACCCAGGTACAGAGGCTCTACCAGGTCCAGGCCCATGAAGCGACCTTCACTCACCCCGACCAGAGCCTCCCCACCATCCACCACCATTCTTCCTGTATCGAGGGAGAGGGAGAGAGAGAGGGTTGGAAAGTAAGATGAATGGATTGTGTAAGGATGAAGTGCAAGTACAAGCATCACTATAATAATGACAAGAACTTTTAGAAATCTGAAGACATTCTCACCTTCCTTTCTGCTACGGGAGAGCTTGACAGTGTGCCATTGGTCCATCTCCAAGGTTTGTGTGCCTCTGATGATGGCGGGTCCAGAGCCAATATTGAATCTGAACTCTGGGTAACCACCAACTAGACCAAAGGCTACAAAGTCTCCCTCATCAGGTCCTGCTCGCTGGCTGTTGTATAAGATGAGGCCTGCAAATGGTGCATGAATTGAGTTACTACTATTACTACCACTACTACTAATAATAATGATAATATCTATCTATCTATATACTAGGCTGTTATCCCCCTAAAGGGGGGATACACACATCTGACTGAGTCTCTAGGCCCCCAAAGCAAAAGAGAAGTAGACTCCACCCAAACACAGTGCCTCAGGTCAGTCACGCAAATAGGGACAAAGACCGGGATTATATCTATAGTGGAGTCCCAAGGTTTATCCCTGCCATTTCATATTTAACTCAAGGGCTCTCCCTCCCCACACCCGATATGATCCTAGGGTCACATCAGATGTACAAGAACCTCCTACAAGGGTTATCAAGACGGCATCTTCATTCACTTCTATCATACACAATCATCCTCCTTGCCCAGTACTCTTTTCACACCATCCATCTATCCCATTCATGGCCTTCCTCTCAACCTCACACCTCTCACATCGGATCCTACTTTTCTCTTCACTAACCGGTACTCCTCCATTCTTTCCGTGAGTCCAAACAACCTCAACACACTCTGCTCTGCTCGACCAGCAACTCTATCATAACACCAGTAACCAGTTTTCCTATAGACCTGCTCATTTCTAATTCGATTTATATGTGTCACTTACTCTTCATATACTTTTCAGGCACTGCATTTCCATCACATTTAATCTCTTCTTCTCCACTACTGCAGTTGGCACAGTTACTCCGTCATAGAACTTTCTTTTTATATTAATTCCCAAAATAGTACTTGTATTATTCCAGCATTAATCATCAATACCACCAATTCTACTGCTTAGACTGGCATTACATTAACAATAGCAGTAGCTACATACCATCAGGAGATGCAGGCTTGAAAGAGATCTCAATATCAAACATGAGGTAGGCTCTTGGTAGTGTTTGTAGGGCTAAGTAGGAGCTTCCACTGAACCTGGGTTGAGAAAGGAAAGAAAAAACAATTACCACATAATTTACGCATAATATACTCACCATGGCCCACAATTTTCATATGGTAAATCACAAAACCTACAGTGCTAATTAATGTCTCACCTTGGCACCACACCTGTCACAATGAGCAAGGTGGGCATGTCAACGTTCCTCTCCTGGTTTCTGCTTGTACACACATAAACTCCGGCATCCTCAGCCTCCACCACCAGGATGTCAAGGATAGCCTATGTATGGGGGAGAAAAGGAAAAAATAAAATGTGAGAAAGTGGTGCTGGATTTTTACATTTACTCCAACAACAACAGAGAGAGAGAGAGAGAGAGAGAGAGAGAGAGAGAGAGGAGAGAGAGAGAGAGAGAGAGAGAGAGAGAGATAGATAGATAGATAGAGAGAGAGAGAGAGAGAGAGAGAGAGAGAGAGAGAGAGAGAGAGAGAGAGAGAGAGAGAGAGAGAGAGAGAGAGAGACAGAGAGAAAGAGAGAAAGAGAGAAAGAGAGAGAGAGAGAGAGAGAGAGAGAGAGAGAGAGAGAGAGAGAGAGAGAGAGAGAGAGCGACCGAGGGAGGGAGGGAGGGAGAGGGAGGGAGGGAGGGAGGGAGGAGGGAGGAGAGAGAGAGAGAGAGAGAGAGAGAGAGAGAGAGAGAGAGAGAGAGAGAGAAGAGAGAGAGAGAAGAGAGAGAGAGAGAGAGAGAGAGAGATAAGGAGACCAAATATAATACTAAAAAAAAAAGGAATATACACACATATAAACAAAGAAATGACTGACAGACAGAGACAGATTGACAAATAGAGACATGTTTTCTAGGCTTGTATTAATCATTTTATTCTATACTTCTTTGGGAACAGTTACAATGAGTGTAAAAAAGGGATGGAGACAACTAGGAGCCCTAAACTTACATTATCGGTGCGAGCATTGGCAGGTAAGTTTCCATCCTTCTTACTCCATGTGTATGAGACAGGGGCTGGCAGGGACAGGTGACACTCCATGGTGACGCTGTGACCAAGGGCCACTGAGCGGGTGTTCTCTGACCGCAAGTGTTGAGTCATCTCTCTCACATGATCTACAAATTGAGATAATCTTTGCCTAGAGAGATGTAGCATTGTGAATAAAAGAACAGCTATGAAGGTGAATCTAGAGTGAACTAAAATGATTGATGGGTTGGAATGAGTTGAAAATGAGACTGCAAGAACACTATTTCATTCTCTTCTCTTATACTTAAAGATGTTTCCCATTGTGAAATTATTTCCTAGTTTCAGTAATGTTTGAAAAGATAAACAAAATGGCAGTTTTGTTATCTTCTTAGTATCTTCAAGAAATAAAACATATAAGAGGAGTAAAACAATGAAGGCAATCATAATATCTCCTTAGTGCCTCAGTTCCTTTGGTAACAACTGCTTTGTGATCTCACCTCGGATAATAAGGCGGAATCTTTCATCAAAGATGCCTTGCCGGGTGGTAGCAATGCACATGTAAATTCCACTTGACTGCACGTTGCGTATCCTCAACCTGTTACCGTAGGGTTGTGCTCCATAGGGTAGCTCACCATCCTCTCTCTGCCATTGAATGGCAGCAGCTGGTTCACCTTCCACTTCACAGTGTAACTCAACATCCTCCCCACGGCGGGCACTGGGTGGAGTGGAGCGGATCTGGATGTTGGTTGTCTGTGCCCCTGTAGACATGATAGTATTAAAGAGTGCCATGGAGGTGGAAGGTCAGAGGGAATGTAGTCTTTAAGGTACTAGAACTGTACTGTCATAGAACTATAACTATCAATATTATTATCATTGCTATTACCATCATCATTATTATTATTATCAATATTATTCTTAATTATTATCATATTATCTTTATTGTTATTTTATCTATCTATGTACCAGACCAATATCCTTCTAAAAAGGGATAGCCGAGACAAAACGTGTACACAAACAGCCATGCATACATACACACGCACATCTCTCACTTGGCCCTTGGGACCGTGGAGAAGAGACCAGTCACCACCAAGGCTGGCCAGTGCAGACCAAGGCTGGGCTCACATCCATGTCAGCGCCATACACCAAAAGCTAGTTTACCTCTGCCACTTCATTCAAATGCAGATGTTCTTCGTCCCCACACCTGGTCTGATCAATGGATCACACCAGATGTGAGGAAGCCTCCTCCAAAGGTCATTGAGACTGCATTATCATTCATGCACTCACCACTGCTCTCTAGTCAATTGTACCGTGCATAATCATCTTTCTTTGAACCACAAACAGCCTTCTTTCATTCAACACACTTTTCACACCATTCATTCAATTAATTTATGGCCTTCCTCTCAACCTCACACCTCTCACATCAGATCTCATTATCCTCTCCACCAACCACTTCCTTTGTATTATCACCTCAACACATTCTGCACATTCGCTACATATGACAGCTATCTCTTCATTATTAATAGATCATAGCTAATATTTCAAAGTATAATGCTACAAATTACAAAACAAGTAAAAGGAGATTCTTTGAAAAATGTTACAGTTTTGAACTTCTTACCTGCTTCAAGTCATGCAAAGCAGCCACCCAAAGTCACATTTTCTATGCTTAAAGATAAAGTTCAAAGCAGTTTCTAAAGTGTTCTCATGCATTAAGTAATGTCAATATATACAGTTTTACTTATATTCAGCTGAATGAAAGCTATTTAGTTCATTATCTTTTATTCTTAAACTGAATTACTTTAATGACCTTGCATTCTTACATTCTGATCTTAAAATAAAAGAAAACATTATTTCTTCAGCTGATAAGATAACAGGACACAGATAAAAAAGGTGACTACATATAGTGGGTCAGTAAAGTGCAAAACATATAAACATAACAAAACATTAAACTCTATTCTTCCACAACTGTTTAACCAAAAAAGTTCACAGAAGTGGAAGTCATGCCGTTATTGCTATCACCTTTACTAAAAATATGAGAAGTAATTTTCATTAGATAAAGATTATTTATTGATGAACTTTTGATATTGCAGGGAAGGGTACTGTTTATGCTGTTCAGTGTTACCTCTTATTATGCACCAATACCATAATTCACAGGTAAAGTATTATGATTTGTTTCCCCAATGTTTCAATGTATTTAGCAGAAATGTGTAGTAATGTTAGTACAGAAGTGACCATTTTCTCATCTACTAATGCATCACCTCATACTTTTTTGCCTCAATCATATGCATGGCCGATACATCAGTTCTATAAACTTAACCATAAAAACTAAAGAAACTCGTGAAAATTTCTCAAATGTTTTGATTTACAGTAGGCTCAAGATTTTATTGTTTTTTCTAACATTACTACCATAAGATTAGTATCAACCTACTGTAACTTCACTTTACAATAATGTTATTTGATTCTTCCTAAAAGGTTTAAGTTTCTTGTTATCTAATATTTTGATGAGTTTCTTCCAGCAACTGAAAGTTTAATTTATAAGATTTAATGGTCGTTTTGTAGTTCATTGGCTGAATCATAGCTGCTTTGTTAAGTCCCAGTTCCAGCAATGTATTTTCATGGTAATGATGCAACGTAGTCTTTGTTAAAAAAATATAGAAAATTTGGCAAAAATCTAAGCTTTTAGAGGAGAGAGATATTGACCCAGAATTAATCTGTTAGTGTGGCAGGTGATAAGAGTCTCCTATAAGTCACCCAGGACGCGTTCCACACACACGCCATGCCCCTCATCAGTCGACTTTTTATTGCTAGTCAGAGATCACCATGATATGCCAAGGACTCTCTTAACCTCTTGAGATAATACATAACTGCACCAAACTATGCTTTAAAATACTACATTGTTGTATAATGTCATTAGTTTACAAAGTGGGAATATCACATTTACATTTTCTTCAGAGTACTAAGCTGGAACACAAAAATGGCTTGTCCCTTTGGAATGAATAGTCTACGGAATTTACTATCGTATTTCACTTGACAGGCACGATCACACGAGGCTCACAGTCGCTCTTCCTGTCTTCTATCACTATTGATTTTCATGATTATACGTTATGCATCTAAGGTATAAACAAAATTGAAAATTTGACTGCCACTGTGGTACATGAGGGAACTCCAGCAAACAGCTTATAGGGAGTTTATCACTTTTATTCTTAGGCATTTTCTGTAGCGGAAAATGTCACCTATGCTTGATTCTTTCAGCCAATTAATCAAAAGATAACCAATGGAATGTATAAGTGAACTTTACAGAAAAAGAACATTAGGTATGCTGGGTAATCAAAGTATTAGTGGACAAAAATACTTTCAGGTATAAACCTATATAAAAAAAAAAACTCCTGGTTACACACAAACTTAGATTTAAATAAATCTTATTTAAACTAGTTATTCACTGATTTCATGCTTTGTTACTCTACAAGGAAGGTTCAAGATAATGCATAATTATTTCATGATACATGGCATCGCATGAAATATACATATAAGTAAAGTACTTTCTCCATGCTTGAATTTCCAACTAATAATAAAAAATAATGTGCAATTCAAATATTTACTATGATTCCTAAACTAAGATGAAGAATCTGATTGTAAAAATAGTGAAAAAATTTTGTTTTAATGGAATATCAGATATTCCATAGAAGAATCTTTAATACACACACACACACACACACACACACACACACACACACACACACACACACACACACACACACACACACACACACACATTGTAAGAAGGATACCAAAAAATATAGCATTCCATACACAAGCATTTACATCTGGAACAACCTCAATAATGAAGTGGTCCATGCTAAGAACATTCAAGAATGGGATAAAAGTAGAGAGGGAGACAGAACAGTGTGAGCATTGCTTTTCCTGTATGTTACAACTAGGTGAACACACACACACACACACACACACACACACACACACACACACACACACACACACACACGAGAAGAAAATAATATATATATATATATATATATATATATATATATATATATATATATATATATATATATATATATAAACTTCACAACAATAATGATTATACATCTATCCTGAGAGGTGGAAAAGACTAGTACAGTATGCTCACCTTATACGCACCTCCACTATGAGCAAGTCACACAATATGCACACAACCAATTTCCATATTCATTAACTCTTTATGTGCAACTTGATCTCATAAAATGTAAGGCAGAGGCAAAAAAAGAAATGGCTGAATCTGGTATTGTACCCACATCCAGTATATGCTCATTGCGATGTCAGTTGTGTCAGTAGTGACATCAATGCGCTAATCTTCCTATAATTAGCTATTTCTGTGATGCATGCATTATCAATTTGTCTCTAAAGTAAAAATAAATGTAAAAATTACCCATGTGTAATTTTCCCCAGATGAACATGTATTCACTCTATGCATTTTCACTATAGACAAGCTGGTGTGTTGCTCATATAGGCACATATAAGGCGAGTGTACTGTAACTGTACCACCTTTTTCCAGGGACAACTTGAACCAAAGACACCAAAAGATAACCAATTTACATGCATGATACTTGAAGCATCATCATACATGAATCTGGGAGTTAAGGTGAGGTGGAGGTGGAGGTGGAGGTGGAGGTTGAGGTGTCCCATTTCATATATGGCACAAGACTGACCATACACAAGCCTAATGATCAGCTGTCAGTATTAGTTGTGGTAGCTCATAACATGCATGGGACTCGAAGCATCATTTATAAATCTATGAGTTAGTTGTCAGTGTTCATGGTGGTTAGTTTAATTGCATGCATGGCAGTAGAAGGATGTGCTAGTTGTTGGCAGTGGTGGTTGTGGGTCCTCAATGTTGTATGTATGGTACTAAAGTTAGGTCATCATGCAAATTAGTTGTTGTTAGGAGAACTGATGCTTCTTGGTCTAGCAGGCCAGGACTCACGCCTAACGACAAGGGTAACGATGTCGTAGAGACGCCTCCCTGATGATGTCGGCACCTCACACTGATAGTCACCACTGTCTTGGAGCTCAATCAGAGGCAGCCTGTGGGAATATGAAAGAGTCAAGTGTGAGGCTCCTGTATGACACATTGATACAATAACACACCTCCTATTACACCTATATATCTTTTTCATCAATTGTTCTTCATCCAATGTTTCCACGTGCCCAAACCTTTGCAAAACTCCCTCCTCTGCTCAACCAGCCAACCCTCTCACAACATCAATTCTCCTATGCACTTTATCATTTCTCACTACACCTAATCCTCAAACATTAATCTCAATTACATTTCATCCTTTTCTCTCTGATACTTAAATTCCATGTTGCAGCTTTATTTAATACAGTCGGCACCACTATTCTCTCATACACTCTTCTCTTACCTTTCCTAGGTTTCCCCACTTAACAAATTATACAAAATATATTTGATAAGGGACAGAGCAACTTACCTGAGAATGTTCCCTCGAGTCACAGCACTTGGAGGCAGCCGGCCATTCACACGGCTCCATCTCACATCATTGGGATTGACACCAGATGCCTCACACCGTAGCTCACCTGTCTGTCCCACATACAAGGTCACCAAGGGATCCATGGCTGAGAGCAGTGGCTCCTCTGAAAGGCAACAAAGTGCTTTCAAAACCTAGTTACTTCAATGTTACTACTACTCTGAAAGATTACACTCCACTCTCAGGAAACTAGACACCAGTGCATGTGTCAGCAAATTAGAAGTAAGATTATGAACAGGGAAGATGTTAATACACAAGAATGAATATTAGTATGGATAAGTTCCAAAGGGCTAATCTTGAGTTTTTGTGTCACAATAATATCTACAGTATTTATCAATATATTTCTCTTGATACATAAATACATGCATTCATTCTTACTATAGTAAACAAAAAATTGGAAAACTATAATTAAGCATAATGAATACAAATCTGCATTTTAGTTACATTACACAAGAAAATGGTGACGAAAATACTTAAACAATTATATCTTTCAAGGAAAAAGAAATAAAAAAGATTGCAACACTGAGTTAAGACACAACACCTTATTCAACATAATTCTGATGATGGTCAAATGATGTGGTGTTGAACACTACAAAGAAGAAAATGTAGATAATAGCTGAACATAAGTTATCATTTAGACAAAGGTTAATAAATATAAAATAAATAAATAGATAAAGATGGTTATATAATACAGGTTCACAATCTCTTATCCGAAATTCCGAAATCCGAAAAGTGTCAGGTCCCATGGTTTTTGGATAAGAGATTGTAAACCTGTATATAAAATAAAATACAAGTTTCCAAGGTATAGAAGCATTCCAGTAAGAAGACATTATGACACACAGACATGAACATATTTTATCATTGACAATAAAACAATTTTTCTATCAGAAAAATACAATAATAAGAACAGACCCACATAACAAATAAATAAAACATTATCTTTATCAACAAAATACACACAAATATAAATACATACACACACGCACACATAAACACAAACACACATAGACACGAAAACAGGACCACACAAGTGTAGCTAAGGCCCTGTGTCGTTGGATGATTTGAGGTACAAGAAACCCATGTAAAAGGTGGAGTGATACATTGTATGATGGTGAGTGAGAGTGAAGTATGGAAGGGGATGGAAGGAGAAGTTGTGTGATATGTTGTCTCATCCACTTCATACCACACCAATCCTCCTTCCATCCCTTCCCATATTTCACTGAGAGGACAAAGAGGTTAAAGGTGGAGAAGCAGGAGGTGAAAGGAAGGTTAGATTCCGTAAATTTGATGGATTGTAAAAAAGGTAATAGGAGACTCTACTGTTGTTACTACCCAATTAAAGAGAATTTTGAGTTTTGAGAGACAGTGATGCATAAGAAAGAAAGAAAAAAGAAGAAATACAACAAATATATGATATTCCTTTAAGCCTAATAAATCAACTTGCTGTGGCAGTAGCAGCATCACAGAGCATCCAGACAGCTCGTAAGCCCCACGTTGAGAACGACACTGTTTCAAGAATCATCTTTACATACAAAAATTTTTTTTTTTATATTACCGTGTGACATATCTCTCCTCCGCCGCAAACATATTTCCTCATCTTTGCAGTCAAGACAGTCACACTCGCCATTGCAGTTGAGGTAGAAGAAATAGCAGGATCCATTATCACATTTGAAGAAATCTGAGCACTCGTTTTTGTCGAATATGTCATCTGTGTTTTGGACAAAATGTCAATGCTAGCATGTGGATGATAAAAAATACCTAGAAAATATTAAAACCAAAAAAAGGAAACATCAGAATGTAGATGCACACAACTAGTACAACTATGAATGTTTGTTAAGGTATCAGAATGAAGAAATCTTACAAAATAATGCCAAATAAGCCACGAAACAGAAAAATTGTGTGAGCTCAGTGCCCACTAGTATGAAGATCGCTCATACTGTGGATTTCCACTCGTATTTCAAGACAAAAATACTCTCAAGCCACAGCTCATAAAGCAAATTACTCATGCAATGGTGCACTCGTACTGCGAGGTTCTACTGTACTTTGAAAATAAATGTCAGTAACTTGAAATGAAGATGCAAATGATTCAATGATTTCTGCGTATGCATGGCTTGCTTCTCCTTGTTTCATGGTAAACATAACGCCACTTTCTTAATATTACTGCAGCCTCAGCATATAATTGCGAGCATTACCTTAACCAATTTGCCAAGGATTTTATTCAAAGAATAACAACTACGGTATTATTGTGCTGGACAATTTTACGGTTTTTGCAAGGGTTTATTAATATTACTGTTTACCAATATGCCATGATCGTCTGTGTTTAAGGTCGGCCCATAACAAAGGCTAAGCCTCCACCCATAGGCCAAAACAACAATGGCTAACACGTCATCTACAGCATCGAAGTACCGGGATTAAGAATACAAATAATTTTCCATATTTTAACATTAACAGTATTTTGCAATCATGTAAATTTCATTATGGGGTCATCAGGGAACTAGTGTGTCAAACAAGGTTGTTTAGGTGCTAGCCTAAATCCAGTAACTTCTACCCAAAGGTTTACAAAAACCTAACTATCGGGGTATAAGATACTGGCTGATATTTAGAGGAGTTTTTTTGGGGAAAAAAGTGCACTTTATTTGGTGGGAAATACAGTATATATACCTACACACACACACACACACACACACACACACACACACACACACACACACACACACACACACACATACAAACATATATATATATATATATATATATATATATATATATATATATATATATATATATGTATATATATATGTATATATATATATATATATATATATATATATATATATATATATATATATATATATATATATATGTATATATATATATATATATATATATATATATATATATATATATATATATATATATGTACCGTATTTCCCGTGTCATAAGACGCTACAAGTGGTAAGACGCACCGTATAATTAGCTAAGCAATTTTTGGAAAAAAAATTAATTGAAGATTTTCAAGTGTTAAGACGCAGGGTGATATTGGGGGGCATTTTTCAGGGGAAAAAAGTGCGTCTTATGACACGGGAAATACGGTGTATATATGTATATATATGTGTATATATGTATATATATGTGTATATATATATATATATATATATATATATATATATATATATATATATATATATATATATATCACCTTCCTCAAGATACGTATTGTCCTTTTTTTCAAGATATCACACTAGAGAAATGTTTGACATATTATTTAGGAACAACACCTCATTACAATACTGCTGCTATTCAAACGAGAAGCAACCAAACAAAAACAAAAACAAATACACAAAACAAACAAACATAAATAAAGCATTGCAACTATGCATAACATGGAAACATATTACAAATATATGTGTCAACTTCTGAAGTACATAATATGTGTGTGCTTCCACACATATCTTGTGTAGTGTGACTAGTACTGTATAAGTGTTGAGTGCACCAACTCACCATGACAGTTCATCTCATCGGCTGCATCATTACAGTCTGGTATACCATCACACACTTTGAACTGGGGTATGCACAGCTTGTTGCCACAGGGCGAGTCTTCACAGGCTGAACAACACCATACAACAAACAACACTTAAGTTATCCCACCAACTAACAACACTTTGCTGAAGGGTCACCTCAGCTCAAGTTCACAGATGTTACTTAAAGAATGGTTAAGAGGTGGGATTCCCCGACTACCACCATGAGAGTCAAAAAGAGTCTACTATACATACTACATCATACTAACAAGGAAATACAACAAAACAAGTTTCATTAACTACTGAACACTACATATATAAGCATTGTTTGCAGAGCTAAAAGATACCACCTGTTTATGTAAAACTGATAAAGTTGAAGAGAAATTATGTGGTATTTGAAAATATTTTTGAATGAATGAAGTGTTTATACTGTATAGGGACTAAATAATGGTCCACAAAAATCAAAATTTCATCATAGTAACCACCAAAGGGAACATGCAAACACCCCATTGACCCATGTGATCCACACCAAACAGCAACATATCTTTTTGTCTGCACTGTTTGAGAACAAAAATGGAGTACAGATTGAGCATCCCATATCTGAAGATCTGAAGTTCAAAAAGATCTGAAATTTGAAACTGTTGAATGCTGACGTGAATAAATAGAGTGAGCCATAGTCATGTGGAGTTCTAACATTTGTTTGATGCCAGTTGTCACTGCAAGACCTGCAGACATTACTTATTGCATTTCATACTTATTCTCTGTCATTTAAGAAGTTGTTATGCAAGTGTTATCCTTGCAAAAACAACATTTTTGTCAGCTCTGTCTATGAGACCAGAACAACCAAAATGCATAGGCATGAGATGGTTCAACCTATTATGTGTTTGTACTAGTTAGGATTTTCTTTTACTATATTACTTAATATAGAAAGTCAACAATTACATTATCATCTCTTTCACCTCAAAACAGTCTGCGTTGATCCAGAACAATATGATACTAAGGCATAACATTATGCATGAATTTGAAAATAGATAAATCAGCAAAAGGATGATCACTAATGAAAAGCTTCAAGGTAGACAAGAATCATATTATATGATGCAATCAATCATCATGAAATAGAATGATAATCATCCCCTAAGCAACATATCACTAGGTATCCTTGATACTGGGAATCAAATAACTGCATACATCAGCATTAAGTAATAATATAGCATATATTCTCTTAAAAAGTGATGATATAATTTCAGTGGCCGCCACAGTAAACAATATAACACCCTCTTGATGGATGCCTCACTGCAAGCAATGAGTCAGCTATGCTTACACAGACCAAAAAGAACTGGTCACACAAGAAATGCTTCACTAACATGACACTGAACACTAATTGACCTTCACTATAGATCTGGTTTGAACCAGTAACAAGCACTAACTGCAGTGTGGATCACCGTTCACATCTTAAGAATGATTACCACACATGGAGAATCAACTTAAAATTTCTGAGTAGGTTGAGTTGGGGTGTAGTGTGTGCAAAGGCTTCAAAATACGTGGCTACCATTGATAGTGTGTGAAAAGGTGAAATTTACTTTATTACTTCTTTCTATGAGTTAATTAACATTTTTTTCAAAGAAACGATAATAATTTAGTATTCAATCAAATGTGGAGGAACACATTTGTCTAGTTATGCCTGTCAAGGGTATTTGATGTTACCCTATAAAGCCACCTAACAAGTGACAGAGGAGAGAGAAAGAGAGAGAGAGAAAGAGAGAGAGAGAGAGAGAGAGAGAGAGAGAGAGAGAGAGAGAGAGAGAGAGAGAGAGAGAGAGAGAGAGAGAGAGAGAGAGAGAGAGAGAGAGAGAGAGAGAGAGAGAGAGAGAGGGGGAGAGGGGGGGGAGAGAGAGAGAGAGAGAGAGAGAGAGAGAGAGAGAGAGAGAGAGAGAGAGAGAGAGAGAGAGAGAGAGAGAGAGAGAGAGAGAGAGAGAGAGAGAGAGAGAGAGAGAGAGAGAGAGAGAGAGAGAGAGAGAGAGAGAGAGAGAGAGAGAGAGAGAGATTTATAAAATGATGAATCATTGATAAAAGTGGATGTGGTTCTGTATAGGCTTATTCATAGACTACACCATACGGTAGTCTATGGCTTATTCTATGCATCTGAACTAAATGTGTGATGTGCCCATGAGATCAACATTCACCACCACTCCAGGACATCAATTGGCAAAGATGTGATTCATGAAATTGATGTCAAAGAAGCAACAGCAACACGTGTGATGCAGCCGTGAGGATGGTGGTCGTGAGTTAACAATCTGATGTGTGGTTGTTGTCATGTAAGTTCCCAAATCATTTCCAAAGAGGTGTACATGTATACAACACAAATACACACATGGCCATTCACCTGTTACTCAACCCTTAGAAGAACATATTGATAAGGATGTCATCAAAAGAATGATCAATAGAATTAACACTGCATATACTACTTAGACAATGCTACCTTCATGTCACCTGGTTCAATTACAGCCTTTGAATGACGAGAAATTCTAATTTAGTTGTGAAAGGGATGACCAAAGTAGAAGCCTCTATCCTGCTCTTATCCAAACACTTGACTTTTTATGGTAAGCAGATATTTCTCAATATGATAAATATGAAAACAACATTATACAAAGGGACTGGAATTGTACAGTTTTCTATAGAGAAGCTCCCAATATATTTTTGCCAAGTTGAATAATGTTCTTCCTCTATTCCTATTATCTCTCATCGAGTCTATTTTCCCCAAATATCTTCCTCTTGTTACCTTTCTTAATTCCTCTTATTCTAGTCCTTCAGTTATCCATCTCTCCATTCCTAATTAAACTACATTTCTTTTCCTCATTTACTTTTTCTGCACTACTAGTCTCACTCTATCTTTTTCATCAGTTCTCCTCCACTGTATGATAGTAACACTTCATTATCCAATTGAGGCAGCCTCTGGACAGGTGAATGGTCATGTGTAATCATCCCTGCTACAATCAACTTCCCCAAGCTCCACACATAGTAAGCAGCAGGAGCACATGGTAGTGCTACTAACTTGTACTCAGGCTGAGAAAGTGGCAGCCATGTTCATCCTCGCCATCAGCACAATCAGGCTTTCCGTCACACATTTGCAGAGGTGAGATACAGATGGTGCGATTGCGACAAATAAATTTACACAAATGCTCCTCTGTCTGAAGGAAGTAGCCCTCATCAGGGGTGGAGGAGGAATCATCATCGTCATCATCACCCTCCTCAAGATCATCAAAATAGAGGCCTTCTGTGATGCCGGTGAATGTGTTCTGGCTTCCGTTATCTTCTGGTTGATTAATCACTTCAGTATATTTCATAATATTGATGCTAACGTTACATGGAAAAAAATAAAACACACACACATGCACACACAAGTACGTACCTCCCGTCCTTCACACACATGCAATATACCATGAGTCCAGTCATGAAAATAATGTACCTCTATCCTAAAAGGAAAGAAAATCACATAACTACCAATTTACTGGAGAACATCACACCATGCAAACTAAATGAGGTGTAATAAAAGCCTCCAAAGGGAAAGTGATAGCAGAGTAGAATTCCATAATGTTGCTATGATTAACTCCCAAATACTGAAGAATACCATGCAGATCAACATCATGTAAGCCTCTAGATGGCAGCATGCAGAGGACTAGTGTTAGAAAGTTAATAAAACCTTTGAGACGCTCAAGGTCTTCTTCACCAACAAGCGGCAGAGTTTCTTGAGAGAGAGATAGTGAAAAGGTGAAGGAATGTTAGTTTATAGATACCTGAAAATGTTATTAATATGAACAAAATGTTATACTGCTGACTAAGGATAGCTGCATTGAAATTGTTTTGAATGCACAAATATTCTATTTTGTGTCACCATAAGGTGCAACAGTGTCGTGTATCATTAAAACCAAACGGTTCAGCCTGTCTTATATTAACTGTTCCACTACAAACTATTAAAATTCTATTCTCAAATTTGAATATATGTAACATTTTCAATTGAAGAGGATAGCTTCATAAATAGCTTTGCATCTTAAACTATGTGCCAGCACTAGCAGTCAATAGGTAGCTTCAAAAGACGGTTGGATCAGAGTATGGATGGGGATGACAGGTGGGATGGCTAAATATTGGATTATTCCAAGGGTGAGGGACAAGCAGCTGCCTCGTTTAGGTCATTTAACTGACCTCTTGCAGTCTCCTCATTTCTTATGTTCTCTTATGAAATTAAAATCATGAGGTGTCGTGCAAAGAGTAACGATTGTTACAAAAACCTTAGAAAAAAGTAGTATTTGTTCACATACGAAAATATAAAGCTTATGGCTGACATCTATGTGCAACTTGTGAAACAAACTATTCAATATATTTTCCAGATAATGCAGAAGTGTTTAAATATTGAAAAGATATATCATTGTTGGTTAGTCTGTGTTAAGTAATGTATCACATTAGTGGAGATGAATATTATGGTTGATCTTCCCATTAATTCTAATTTGTTAGTGTTACCAAGTAGCTAATAATAGAAGGAATAGTGTTATAGTTGACAAATCTATCAGTGTGATAGTGTTAGTTTTTTAGCAGGTTATATATTTGACTACATAGATTTTATGATTCATCATTGTTACTTTGATTTGTAACAAGCATTCTAACAAGAGGAGGTACATTTTATAAATCCATCTATTCCTTTGAATATCAAGACATTTCAATAATTAGGAAAGGAAATATTCTAGCATTTTTTGTTGTTATTTCAAGCATTACTTTTCAACAGAAGATAAATTATGTTAGCTGATATGTTTGTTATTAGACCTATATATTTACATTAGAAAAGAACAGATGTTATGATCAATTGTTTTGCTAATCTTGAATGAAGTTTCTGATCCTTACCATTGACAACCACTTCAGCCACAGCTCTTGTCGTTCCACCATTATTTCGAGCGACACAGATGTAGCGACCGGCATCAGTGGTGGCGATGCCTCGGAACTGTGGAATTGTTAAAGCTCTTGGTGACTTGCTAATGATTTTGAGTTTACCAAATTGTTGTCTAATAATGCAGGAGTTTTGTTTAGTGGAGTTTTTACCAACGCAGGAAAAAGAAGACAAACTTACAGTCAGCTCCCCTCCATTGATGATGACAGATGGTGGCATACGTCCTACATCTTTGTTCCATTCAATGGTGATGGGCTGAGAGCCAGTGGCAGAGCAGCGGATCTTAACCAAATCACCAGGGCGAACCACCTGGCGGGCTGGGTCAAGGCTGATGTGTGGAGGAACTGCAGGAGAAAAATGGAGAAGTTGAATGAGTGAGGTAATGATATGGAGCACATAAGGGTGGAGGAAATGTACAGAGGATGAGTTACTAGAGATCTAGAGGATGAAGTACTAGAATGGCGAGATAGAGAGTCCAGTTTTCTTGTGACAAATACATCCTTCCAGTGACAGCAATGAAAAATGTGATTAAAAAATAGTGATAGCAACCTATGATCTTTTTCACATGGAAGTTAAACTGGTTGGGACTTGGTTTCAGACAACTCAACGTGATCCCACTTCTAAAGATTAAAGGTGCATGGTTTTCAGTTCCGGTATCCATCAATGAAGATGCTCTCCAGAACGTCAGCTGGGCAAGCCCAAACCCCAATGTGGTGCCCGACCACAGTAGTTCCTCCCCAGTAAACAGCTTAAGCATCACAAGCCCGGGCGGGGACTTGATCTGCCGACCAAGCGAATGCAAGGCCAGCGCACTACCACTGTACTAGCCAGGAGGCTTCTATTCTATTGTGTTCAATTCTATAGTCCTTGATGCCTCATTCTCTCCAGGAATATCACCTAAGGAGGTAGCCACAGCAGAGCAGCCTCCACTTCTCCATATCCACACACTCCCGTCCTCCCTCCTCCTCTATCAGCTCCTTTATCATACATATACTGCTATATTTTATCTTCTCATCTCCCAATTGGATTTCCTCCTACTAGAACGCCCAATTCCAAATGAAATTTGTTTGCATGACACAAAAGAGTACCTTTCCCTAAAGAAGTATAGATACTTGAAATTAACTGAAATAAGAGGTGATAATGGCAAAAAATCTACAGCAACTTAAGGAAAACTGGACAAATATAGATATGGAAACAGGACCACACGAGTGTAACTCAGGTCCTGCATACTACAACTAGGTAAATACAACTAAATACAAATACACACACACAACCCAAATCTTTCTCCCTCTCAATATTTTTTTTTCCAATCTTGTACATGAATTGAGTAAGAAATACAACACTAACCTCGGGCTTGGTTGGCATCCATTATGGGAAGAGATTGGTTGAAAGAAAAGACAATAACAACATCAATGAGCTTAGGATACAAAGACTGAAAATCAACACTTTCAGTTCCAAAATACTATAAACTATATATATAAATATATATATATATATATATATATATATATATATATATATATATATATATATATATATATATATATATATATATATATATATATATATGTATATATATATATATATATATATATATATATATATATATATATATATATATATATATATATGTATATATATATATATATATATATATATATATATATATATATATATATATATATATATATATATATATATATATATATATGTGTGTATATACTCGGTTCTTGAACTTAATCCATTTGAAAATGCTGTTCATAAACTTATTTGATTATAAGTCGAATCAATTTTTCCCATACGAAGCAGCTCCTTTAATGACCTCTTTACTTTTGAGCACCATAGCACATTGTCAATTTTGCCCAACAGAACTATGTAGGAAAATTAGATACATGAACACCACTCTGATACGCACTTTACTATGAGATCTTTTTTCACTCCTATTATAGTTCTAAGACTTGACAAGTAACAAAAGTTTAAAATGTGCGTTTTTGGTTTAATACTATGTCCAAAATCCAGTATTTTTGCTTTGATTACACAACTTCTTTAAAATCACAATGCGATCAAAATCTAAAATAGAATTTCTTGTCTATTATTATTGTACAACTTACTTTGTTAGGTGCAGTCTGGTTTACTCAAAGTCTTAGTCATTAAAATTCATAGTGCCTCATGAACAAAGGAATAAATGCTACAAGTATCATGTTTCCATTACCTAAAATTAAAGATACACAAACACGCCAGGAACAATACTTGAGTACAACTAGTTACCTACATCTTTCATAACAACTACAGCAACAACTATGATAATAATCGTAAGTCAGACAAGAGAAGGGTAAAGGGAGCAAGAGGAAGGGAACTTTTCATAGCAGCTACAATAACTACAACAATTAACAGAGACAGGAATTGGGTGAATGGGAAAGGAAAAAGACATGCTTCACAACACCCAAAACAAGTACAATAATGACAAGACAGGAATAAGGTACCTCGGGAAGCACACGAATCTCCTGAAGTGATGCAGCACCAGAACAAACAATATCAACAAGAAGACAAGTGTGACATGTATGTGTGTGTGTGTAATTCTGTATTTACCTAGATGTAGTGTGAACACCATCAGCTATGCTTGTAATGTTCTGTCTCCATATCTACATCTATCAAATCTTTCTTTAATATTTAACATTTTATTGCAATCACTTCTTCCAATCCATTTTGAATGCGTATATTTATATGAATAAAACTACTACAGAACCCCTGCATCACATAGTTCAAAAAAAGATAAATTACAAATCTGATGAAAAATTATCATATTCCCAATAAATTAGAGAAAAAACAGTACTACCAATAAAATATCACACTTACCAAGCACTTCTATAGTAGTATACATGGTGAAGCGAATGGTTCCAGCCATAGAATCACGGCCCACACAAACATACTTCCCTGAGGCTGACTCATCCACAGCAGTTAAGTAAAGAGTACCCTGGTCAGTACGAGCTCCACGGGGTAGTGGACGGTTGTCCCTGCGATGGAATGAAAACTCAAGCTGTTCAGTATCTGGTCCTGGAATATAAGGCAACGTGTGAGAAA
Source organism: Cancer borealis (assembly GCA_036785275.1). Taxonomy (NCBI): domain Eukaryota; kingdom Metazoa; phylum Arthropoda; class Malacostraca; order Decapoda; family Cancridae; genus Cancer; species Cancer borealis. The sequence goes on along the minus strand of JAXIVD010004555.1, from coordinate 10,520 downwards.
ATCAACATATTTGCCTTAAAATTAAATTATATTTCACAGTTTGGTAGCAGATATCAATCAATCTATATACATGGCTTATATCTTCTTTAAAGGGCATGTATATATACATGCAGAATTCTTCCCTCTTATTCAATATCCCTTCCCACTTAATTCTTCCCCCTGTTAACTAGCATGTATGGACTTTCCTCATTCTTGCCATGAGATATTAAGAATAAATCATAAATAAATAGAACATTACTACAAATACTATACCAGATTCAACTTGTCCTGAACAAGTAATCTCGTAGGGGCTTCCTGCTGGAATATACACAACTCCACCTTCCCCTTGGCTGATGATACTACCACCGTCACCACTGGGCACAGTAGGTCGAAGTGTGCCAGGCAGTTCGTCCTGAACCAGCAGCTGGAATCTTTCTTCACTCACTCCTGAAGGAAAAATTGAAGTGCTGGTGATAATAAAGTATCTACCATATAACACATACACACACACACACATACTCTAGGCTGAAACTCCTAACTCTTGAGAAAAGAAGAGAAAGTGGAGACTTTAAGCAGTGTAGAGAGCTTCAAAGGATCTGGAAAAAATTGACAGCAGTAAATAGTTATATGTGTTTGCAGATGAAGCAAAATTACTAACGAAGATAAGGAACCACAAGGATTGCGAGGAATTATATAAATAAGATTATGAATGGAACAATAAATGGGAAATGGAATTTAATAAAATAAAAACATAAAAAAACACGTATTGGAAATGGGAGAGTTCAATGAGACCCTCATGGATTATCTCTCTCTCTCTCTCTCTCTCTCTCTCTCTCTCTCTCTCTCTCTCTCTCTCTCTCTCTCTCTCTCTCTCTCTCTCTCTCTCTCTCACCCCCCCCCCATACCTGCACTGTTCTGAGCTGAGCACAAGTAGGTTCCTTCATCTGCCTTTGAGACTCTGTTAATCTCATACACAGCACGACCAGGAACAGCTGAAACGGAGCTGCCAAAAAGGAGGAAGACACTCAGTTCAATATATTATTCAGTTTTCAGAATGATCAGCATCTCTATTGACAAACTGAGATTCTGAATGAAAAAATGAAGAATATATTACATTGAAATTAATGTAAGAACCAGTTGCAAAGAAAACATCATTATGAACTATACAATCCAACACAACACAATGCATCTTAAGGCCTTGACAAGGGTACAAACAAAAGGTACACTCACCCTGATGGCGGGATGTTGGACTGCAGCCTCTTCCAGAGAACGATAGGTGCTTGTCTTTGATCTCCCTTAGCAAAACACTGAAGACGTACAGGGTCTCCAGTGCGTACAGTGAATGGTGATGGTCCAGGTTCGATGTTGATGACGGGCAGGGACTCTATTTCTAGTACAGCAATGGCAGTGACAGAACCAACGTCATTCTCTGCAGTGCACATGTAGGAGCCTGCCTCATCCCCTCGCACCTGATTGAACCTGAGGAAGCAAGTATTTGGGTGTTTGTAAGGGCCAGGAGGTTCGTTGGTATCAGAACTCTATGAATGCAATTACATAACTAAGGGATAAGAGAATACTGTTCCTTAAGCCTCTCTTTACTTCCATGAACAAATTTCTTCCTCTCATCACTCTTGCAAGTGATCCTATGACACCACAGCCTTTCACAACTCACTCTCTTATTTCTCCGTCCATCTATCCATATTTGCATAGCACTGTTCCCAAGTACTTCAACTCTTTCATTTCCTCAATTTTTTCTCCTGCTAGATTCCTGTACACAATGATTAGGCAAATACACATAGCTACCTCAGCACACCACCATTAAGGATTTCAGTGTTGGAAGTAATGGGTTGTCCATCAGTACGAGTCCATTGTACAGTAGGACTGGGGATGCCTGCGGTCAGATGGCACTGGAAGAGAGCACTGCCACCCACAACAATGGTCTGCTTCACTTCAGGATGCATCTCAATCTGTGGAGGCTCACGCCCTGCAGAAAATACATACAGTTTTTACCTCTACACCTATGAAAGGTGAATGTGTGCAAGAGTATAGTGTATGCATGAAAGTATGTACTCTTAAGACTTGGATAAAAACTATATCGTGTAAATTTATAAGTTTAGTCAAGTGTTAAGTTGTTTATTTGTAAAGGATTAAGTGTACACATGCATTCTATTTTTACTTGGGTCACCCTATTTGTTTGGAAATAAAAACAAATTGTTATTCTAATAAAAAATGCTCAAAACTTACGTTCCACCTCAATGATGGCTGCGGCCTGCACTACACCGCCCTCATTGGTGGCAGTGCACACGTACATCCCTCGGTCACTCACTTGTGCATTAGTGATCCTCAGTACATTGTTGTCTACACTCACCCTGGAACTCTGAGTCTCACTTGCCTGTCGATGGTGGTGGAAAAAAAGGTGATTATTGTGACAGAAATGGTGAATTATGTTGGTAGTGTTGTACTAAAAGCTAGAACTGCAGGTGGGTGAGTTATAGGTACTCCACTTTTTACATCTCTCCATTCTGATTTTTCATTCTTTATGTGTGTGTGTGTGTGTGTGTGTGTGTGTGTGTGTGTGTGTGTGTGTGTGTGTGTGTGTGTGTGTGTGTGTGTGTGTGTGTGTGTGTGTGTGTGTGTGTGTGTGTGTGTGTGTGTGTGTGTGTGTGTGTGTGTGTGTGTGTGTGTGTGTGTGTGTGTGTGTGTGTGTGTGTGTGTGTGTGTGTGTGTGTGTGTGTGTGTGTGTGTGTGTGTGTGTGTGTGTGTGTGTGTGTGTGTGTGTGTGTGTGTGTGTGTGTGTGTGTGTGTGTGTGTGTGTGTGTGTGTGTGTGTGTGTGTGTGTGTGTGTGTGTGTGTGTGTGTGTGTGTGTGTGTGTGTGTGTGTGTGTGTGTGTGTGTGTGTGTGTGTGTGTGTGTGTGTGTGTGTGTGTGTGTGTGTGTGTGTGTGTGTGTGTGTGTGTGTGTGTGTGTGTGTGTGTGTGTGTGTGTGTGTGTGTGTGTGTGTGTGTGTGTGTGTGTGTGTGTGTGTGTGTGTGTGTGTGTGTGTGTGTGTGTGTGTGTGTGTGTGTGTGTGTGTGTGTGTGTGTGTGTGTGTGTGTGTGTGTGTGTGTGTGTGTGTGTGTGTGTGTGTGTGTGTGTGTGTGTGTGTGTGTGTGTGTGTGTGTGTGTGTGTGTGTGTGTGTGTGTGTGTGTGTGTGTGTGTGTGTGTGTGTGTGTGTGTGTGTGTGTGTGTGTGTGTGTGTGTGTGTGTGTGTGTGTGTGTGTGTGTGTGTGTGTGTGTGTGTGTGTGTGTGTGTGTGTGTGTGTGTGTGTGTGTGTGTGTGTGTGTGTGTGTGTGTGTGTGTGTGTGTGTGTGTGTGTGTGTGTGTGTGTGTGTGTGTGTGTGTGTGTGTGTGTGTGTGTGTGTGTGTGTGTGTGTGTGTGTGTGTGTGTGTGTGTGTGTGTGTGTGTGTGTGTGTGTGTGTGTGTGTGTGTGTGTGTGTGTGTGTGTGTGTGTGTGTGTGTGTGTGTGTGTGTGTGTGTGTGTGTGTGTGTGTGTGTGTGTGTGTGTGTGTGTGTGTGTGTGTGTGTGTGTGTGTGTGTGTGTGTGTGTGTGTGTGTGTGTGTGTGTGTGTGTGTGTGTGTGTGTGTGTGTGTGTGTGTGTGTGTGTGTGTGTGTGTGTGTGTGTGTGTGTGTGTGTGTGTGTGTGTGTGTGTGTGTGTGTGTGTGTGTGTGTGTGTGTGTGTGTGTGTGTGTGTGTGTGTGTGTGTGTGTGTGTGTGTGTGTGTGTGTGTGTGTGTGTGTGTGTGTGTGTGTGTGTGTGTGTGTGTGTGTGTGTGTGTGTGTGTGTGTGTGTGTGTCTGTGTGTGTGTGTGTGTGTGTGTGATAAAAAATTGGGAACTCAAATTTATGTTTCCCCAGTCACTGTCTGGCACAAACCTTGGTCCAGGTGACAACAGGTGGTGGGTCCCCTGAAACACGGCAGAAGACCTCAGCATTGGTGCCCTGATTGATGGTCTGGCGGTCTGGTTGGACCTGCACAGTTGGTAAGCTCCTGCTGTAAATGGAAGGATGGATGGAAAGGATTAATGTTTGTACTTGATAGATCAACTTACTCAGCTCTTGAACATCCAGGTTCGGTGGTTCTTTACTTAACACTTGAGTCCAATTACCCATCCAACAGCCAGCTGTTTTTACTCTAGCTGCACTTTGGTTGGAGTGTGATAGAAAATCACGACTCAATATAATTAGTCACTGGATGTCATCATGCACTCCAGTGTGACTACTTTTCCAGGTAACTTGTTTATGTTGATTTAAAACAATCATCTTGATTGTTCATTTGTATTTTAATGTTTCTGACCACTACTGTCCATTCCTAATCGTGTTAACATGATTTTTAATAATGTCTTGCAACAAATGTTGCATTTATGTGTGGCTGCTACCTAGTCCTGTTCTGGACCTTGCTGGTACTGCACAAGTGGCAAATTTTACATATGTGATATGGACATTTTATAGTAATATTTTGGTAGCCACAACAGAAAGACAGTAATTTGAAGAACAAGATCACTGACTCACGTGTACTGAGTAATGGTGATCCTGGTGCTGGCCTCATTGTAAGTGGATGTTCGTTGATCTGTTATGCGACATACATAGGTCCCTGAGTCCACTGGCTGGGCACTGGGAATCTGCAGCTCTCCTTGCTCAACCACAGATTGCTGTAAACAATCAAGGTGATAAGTTTTATTTGAGACTAAGGAAGATTGTGAGGACATACACTAAGCTACTACTATTTTGTTCATCTCTTGTCTTCTCCCTCGTAGATGTGATATTCTATTACTAAGAAAGTCACTGATTGTTACCATTAAATACACACATGAAAAACATGGATATTCTGCAGATTGCTATAAGGGCAACGATCAGTGGCACAGGTGGTGTAAATGAGCGGCTGTAGTTGGCATAGACTAAGCAACACTGCCAGTGTTATCTATTACTTTCTCTTTAAAAAAGCACAGATATAAAATAATAATGGAACCCCACCCCGATCTAAATACCCGACATCCCCTTACCGAGGGCAGTGAGCTAGCAAGGCGACTCCATTCAATGGTCAAGCTGCCAGGAGGGCTGCCAGCTGAACACCTCACACGTACAGTCCCTCCTGCCTCAACCACTACATTTTCCTCTGACACCTAGAAAAAAAATATTTTGCAATTATAAGCATATACTGGATGGTATCAAATGGTTTGTCGTGAGTAAGTGACAGATTCTGGGATTATGGGATGTAACAATGCAGGTGCTATCTTAAGATTCTCATGAAATGCCTCACCTGAATAGTGATTTGTCTATCCTCACTGGTAATCACATTAACATAGAAGCGAGCAATACCCTCGCCATAGGCATTTGTATAGCGGCAGAAGTATTCTCCTTTGTTTGATAGCTGAGCATCACTGAAGGTCAACAAACCATTCTGCTGGTACACCTGTGGAAGGATAGCATGTTTGATGATGCTGTGGGTTACTTATATATATATATATATATATATATATATATATATATATATATATATATATATATATATATATATATATATATATATGTATATATCTATGTATATATATATATATATATATATATACATATATATATATATATATATATATATATATATATATATATATATATATACATATATATATATATATATATATATATATATATATATATATATATATATATATATATATATATATATATATATATGTATATATATATATATATATATATATATATATATATATATATATATATATATATATATATATATATATATATATATATATATATGACACAAATACAAGAATTTGGCCTCAGTTCGATGGCTGACAGGAAGACTAAAATATTTTGTTTACAGCTTTCATGTTCATCTGGTTGAACTACATTCACTTATTTCAGATTATTTTGCCACATTTAATCAGATAAAGGGACTCCAAACCCACCACTTGCTATTTCACATATACAGTAAAAAAAAGTTATGAATCTCTCTCTCTCTCTCTCTCTCTTTTACACACACACACACACACACACACACACACACACACACACACACACACACACACACACACACACACATACATACACACACACACAAATATAAAAGCAGCAGGCTGATATAGGATTACTAACATTTTGTGGTAATGGAATGTTAGGTCCAAATTGCCAAGAGACTTGTGCATCTGGCTGGCCTTGTACAAAGCACCGCACCACAAGGGAGTCTCTCAAATTCAAATCAAAACTTCTTTGCTGAGGGTCCAAAACGACAACAGGACGTCCAGCTGATTTCAGAAAATAAAATATATTTCAAGAATATTAAATGGTTATCAGATACAAGTTAAAAAACATATATAAACTGTTTATCAATAAGAAAAAGGCGCTCATCAAGTATAGAATAAAAGAAATGATAATCACAGAAAATAAACTCTTACCGACCCCTTAAAACACACAAACACACATACACACACACACACACACACACACACACACATGTAGATACTTGGAATGGACTGAAGGAAAAGGTGATAATGACAAAGAATGTACGGAGACAGGACAATATGAGTGTTGCTCAGGCCCTGCATACTACAACTAGGTAAACAAACACACACACACACACACAATTAGGTAAATACACACACTCACACACACACACACACACGCACGGACAGAGGAGATGAAGAACAAACAAAGGACCAACTTACGACCGACAGTAAGAGTAACGTTGGAGGTGACCATCCGTCCATTGATGTCGGTTGCAGCACATATGTACACTCCACTGTCAGTTGATCGGGTCTGGGAAAAGGTGAACAAGTGAAGGGTGAAAATGTAGATGGAGATGGCTTTGCTGATGAAGTTAGATTTGAGTTTATTTTACCATGTTCGAAAAATATGTACTACATTTCAAGACTTCAGTATGAGCCAGATTTTGGTGAGTACAAGTACTACAATGTGTACTGTCTTGGCATGTTTTAGTGAGTTCTTATTGTGTAGAGAGGCTAGAGATTTATTAATCGGATAATTCAAATTTTCGGCTAATTCGACCCAGGTCTCTCCCCAATTATGTTGAATTATAGAGGTTCTAGTGTATACAAAAAGTAACCAACAAATATTTCATTTGCCATTGCCACTTTTTTGTGTAATTTTGATAAATAATGTTTGGAATAAAACTGAGCCTTGAGGAACAACAGGTATCAAACTGAATAAAAAAAATTAATGTATAAAAATTAACTATAATGAAAACGAGAGAGAAAGAAAAAAAAAATATGGGTGTAGATGCAGGTGTATTTACCCTAGTGATCACCAGCAAGCCTTGACGGTTGTCTCTTGCCCTCCCATATGGTAGCTCTCCTCCAGCTTTGCTCCAGGTTACAGGGATGCGAGTCTGTTCATGCGAGAAGGCAGTCAGTAACATTGTTATTATTATATCCTCCTGTAAGATAATACCAATAATAGGGAATATAACATCCCATATAAAACATTCTATTACTTGCCTGAACACCAATCACAGACCGGGCAGAACATGCTAGCTGGACAGTGGAGTTGATAGTGACGATCTTAATGCTTGGCTCAGAAATGGTCACCTCAATATTGAGACGGTCACCATCAGGAGGAGGTGAGCCTGGAGGGGAAAGATACTACTTACAGGACTTACTTCTACCTAATCTCTCTCGCTCTCTCTCTCTCTCTCTCTCTCTCTCTCTCTCTCTCTCTCTCTCTCTCTCTCTCTCTCTCTCTCTCTCTCTCTCTCTCTCTCTCTCTCCTTTTTTTAAGGTTGGTAACTTAAGTTACCTCACAAGGAATTGACATCCTATTTTCCTAAACTGAATTCATAACCTATCATCTGTACTGATACAATCAACTTTATCACTTCACTACAGGACTTTTATACACTGAAGTATAATTCTGTCAAGTTTAAGTCATTTTACGAAAAGTATATTTCAGGTAACAAACTAAAAATAGTTTAGTTAAAATATGTACCAGGAGTGTTAACCTATTATTTTCACATCAGGATAGTACATAACTTTCTGAATTTTGGCTAAATGGCCACCACCTCATCATCATATACTAGTGTAAGTTAGCAAAAAATAATTAAATAAATACATAAAAAGATAATAAATAATAAAATAAAATACATATAATCACTAACTAATAATTAATTTTTTTAAATCTGATAACTATATATATATATATATATATATATATATATATATATATATATATATATATATATATATATATATATATATATATATATATATATATATATAACTAATGCTGAATCATTGGATTACATGCAAAGCAAATTAATTCATGTGACATGCAAACTAACCATGCATAGTAAAATCTTCTCACAATATAGTATTACTAATCTCTATCTACTTATCTATATACCAGGTTGTTATTTCCCTAAAGGGGGGTAGCCAAAATAATGTATGTCAGGATTCATGGAGATATTACTTTCCCCTCCCACTCTACGTCTTGTCTTTTCATAGAACACACAGAGGAGGGGCTTCCCAGACTCCTCACTCCGTCCGTTTTGCTACCTTTTCCGAATTGCAGGAACTACAGTGATATAATTTTTATAGCCCCCACCACAGGGCTATCACTAATCTCACAAATTAATTATAGACTGCAATTATTATTCCCATTATTCTGTATACATGTACAAGTTGTATGTACAGTGTACTTATTTTCTCACAGACATGTCAGTAGTAGGTATCTACCCTACTACTCCATCTAAGAGTATACATGTGTAGATACTTACAGAAGGCACATGAGATGAGGTAATCAAACCAAATCATATTATGCCAACTTACGTGCTGTCCAGTCTTTATTGGTATACAATATCTGGGACGACATCTGAGCCACCTCTTTATTACTGGTATCAAATACCCTGCAAGTGACTGTTCTGTGGCCACGCAAGAGGCGGAGAAGTGAAAAGTATTTAGCCCCATGGGCATACTGCTCGATGAGGTGGGGTGCTCGAGAGTCCATAAGAGCAGCTGGGGCCCCATCTTCTACCCAAGTAGGTTCCCGTGTGATTGTTATTCTCAATGGCTCAGTTGAGTGGAATGAGCAGGTGAAGTTCTCATACACCTCCCGAGCTTGCCGGCTGAAGAGCACCTTGATGGGTCTAAGTTCAAGCATCAGACCTATAGACATGCAACATTAAAATCAATCACAAAGCTGCAGGACATAGTAGGAAGCTAAGGGGAGGAGAGATGTTAAGTTTTCAGTACCGTTGCCAACCACTACAATCAAGGTAAGGTTATCTGGGGAGCTACAGTTCTCATCAGCAAACCACAGGTTTTCCCTAATAATGGTGAAGTAGGTGTGTAAAGAGGCATGAACGGATTTATGCATTCATCTAATGACTTGATTACTTCATATATACACTAATGGAGGATAAGGACAATGTATCAAGAGTATCAAATGTTGGTTCACATGCCAGGACAGTAAGAGTCCCTTGACACCACACCACCAAGGTAGCACTGTGACAGGCTTACATTAAGGACAATATTACCTTGCACACATCACTACGGTGGCACTAATGTCAGGTTGTGTCTAAGGTTCATAAATAACAGATATAAAATGAAACTGATTCTTGGACAGCTTTCATGAGTTTTAGTGTTTTTTATGCATTTTTTTCATAAATTTATATATTCCTTTTAATTTACACACACATTCAGCCAATGATCAACAAGAAACCTGTGTTTTGTGGTTTGTTATGAATGTGTTATAATTAGTAAGGAGATCTAAAGCATTAATGCCTGAAATACTTGTGAGCAAATCATGCACCTTAATACTTAAATTTCCCAACAACATGCAAAAAGTTAAAAGTTTATCCTCATTAAAATAATAGCAAGATCTTATATTCAAACACAACCTTTATCATGCATTAAAACCATTGCCATCATATCAAACACTCCAAAACTCCATGATTAATGAAGTTTGGGTGCATCAAAATCAGGCTTGCACAGCCAATGTATTATATGCTACATATACACAGAAGCAGAGGACGAACACAACATGAATAATAATATATATATACAGTATTGATAATAATAGAAGGTAGGAAAAAGTGATTTGGGGAAGACCATAATCATGGAAAGCCTATTGTGTGTAGTGATAATTGAAAAAATCAAGATGTCATCCAAGGAACCATTACGATACCTGCATTTAAAGGTTTTACTCAAGAAGATACAAGTATTGACAAAACCACTTGAACAACACAAAAGTACAACTTTCTCTAGAGAATTATAGATACTCGGAATCAAATGAAAAAAGAAATGATAATAGCAAAGAATGTACAATGACTAAAGGAAGGAATGGACAAATATATATGGAGACAGGACCACACAAGTGTTGCTTAGGCCCTGTATACACACAGGAAGGATGTATGCACACAGGAAGGATGTATGCACACAGGAAGGATGTATGCACACAGGAAGGATGTATACACACAGGAAGGATGTATACACACAGGAAGGATGTATGCACACAGGAAGGATGTATG
>JAXIVD010004554.1:0-32500 GCA_036785275.1 Cancer borealis | reverse complement strand
GGAAGGAGCCCAAGACAACAGGCATTTTAGAGCCGTCCGCATTGTAATAAGAGACGGTCAGTGGCGGGTCGAGGTCGGATTTGGAGAGGCCTAAGCACTTGAGGTGCTGTAGGCTTATCACTGTGGCGTCCGCACCAGTGTCAGGGATCATGTCGATACTTCCCGACACTCCCGCGTACGTGACGACAACACTGACGGTGGGAGACGGTGTTGGTCTCTTACGTGCTGTCGACTCGACGCACCTTGCGTTGGCTGACTGGGCTCTCACGACGTGGAAGGTGGAGCGCCAATCAGTCCTCTGCTTGGTGTTCTTGCTGTTTTCTCGTGTATTTGCCCGGCTGTTTAGTCTGCAACGTTCTGCACATCTGGTCGAAGTGCCTGTATCGGTTGCATGTTCTGCACTGAACACTCCTGGCAGGGCAGCCTTGAGTGTGCGACCAATGGCCAGTCTTGCCACAACAGGTGCTTGTTGCTTCTGTTGCCGGACAACCGTTGGGGCCATGCTGCTGTTTACCGCACCTCTTGCAACTTGCTGGAGTCACTAGGAAGTAGTAGCAATACTTCATCATCAGGCTGAAATTGATGGTCTTGGGATCTTAAATCAAAGTAAGACTTATACTAGATGATACTCACATCCACGTGTTTGGCAAAAAGATGGGCGCATTCGGTTAGTTTCTCCCGTAACTCGATGACGTAACGAAAGGACGATTTCTCATCTTCCGGGATCCTACGGTTTTCCCATAGGTCACGGAGCACCGTGAGCTGGCCTCGCACTGACCTGCCATCGAGGAGTTCAAAAGGAGAGAATCCAGTCCGGTGGTTAGGGATTTCTCTGAGGCCAAATAAAGTGTGAATTAAATATCTATGCTACTCCTTGGGCTTATCAGAGCACAATTTTTGAGGGGCAGACTTCAAGGTACCGTGCAGCCCCTCAATCCGCCCATTTCCGCTGGTAGGAAAATGCGTGATCAAGATTGGTTTTACTCACAGTAGGTTGTGTAACTCTGCCATCAGCTGGGAAGTAAATTAAGTCCTAAAGTCAGAAAGGATCTCCCAGGGGATTCCCATTCTGGTGAAGATGGTTAATAGAGGCATGGCTTCTGAAAAACCAGTGAAAAAATCATTGAGATTTACAATGTAACGATACCCTTCAGAAGACAGTGAAGACAAGGAACCTACCAAGTCAATGTCGACTCTGGAGAAGAGCCCAGTTACGACAGTTAACGGCTGAAGTGGTACTGGACGTACCCGTCCCTTAGCATAAATGCGCTGACACTTGTCGCAAGAACGAAAGTACTCCCTGATGTTCGCACACATCCCTGGCCAATAAAAGTCTTACGAGATGTTCACTTGGGTCTTTCGGTGGGAGAAATGTCCAGCCAAAAGACCTTTGTGAGCAACACGTAGGATGACGGTATGGCAATCGCTGAGAACAACTAAGGATAAACCATTTACCTGTTGAGGACGATCCGAGAAGAGACATTTCCGATACAGCAGGTTGACTTGGTTGAACTGATAGGTGGCACCATCCCATGCTTTCTAAACTTTTCGAGTCGTAGCCTTCGTTCGTAAACACTTCAGGGGAGGACAGGATTCCTGAAGTCGACGAAACTCATCAGGGATCACAGACAAAGGATGGAGCTTAGGCAGAACTAGAGGGTGGACCTGTTTAGATGAACTGGCTCTGGTCTCCACAGCACACACTTGAGTAATGGAAGACTCAACTGGTGGTAGATGCTGACATCCAGAAGGGTGGTTGTTTTTGGCTCAAGAGGAGAGGGAGTTTCCGGGAGAAGTTGAGTCATCAAGAGGCGACAGTAGATCTTGCAGGGAAAAAACGTTGGTGGTGGCTTGGTCGTAGTTACTTTGGAGAGAATGGTTGTCATCAATGAATAGAGAATCAGGACTAACAAGATCTTGTATTCCAGGAATATTCCTAACTGGACCCCTAGCAAAGTTTATTGGGGCCCTTACAGCATCTGTCCAACAAGTGTAAAATGGGTACCGTAAGTAACACTTAACAACAGGAAATTCGTCGATACGTCCGAAATAGTCAGCAGCTTGTACTTTGGGACAGAGTGATGGGTCAATGTCTGGCAAGGCTTCCTCGGAAACCACGACACCAGAGCATCTAGTATCCCTAATTATAGAGGAAGACCATGATCCATTAATAGTCCCCGTAACTGAGAAGTTTGGTACTTTATGATCCTCTAAACAAAATCCAACTTTATAAGTGGCCATAGTAGTAGTTCCGTCCTTGAATGCTTGAGGATTCTTGGAACAGCATGGTCGTATGTCTCCCGCTTTCCCACAATTGTGACAAGTCACGGTTGAGAGAGTCTGACTCCCAAAAGAAGGTAGAAATTGGGATGGAGTAGCAGATCTAGGGGAGATTTTCCTAGAGTTGTTGGAGGAAGAGACCTTAGGATAGGCGTTGCGGGTGGAAGCCTAGTTATTCGCTAGTTGTATTGCTTCCTTCAGTTTGGGAGGCCTCCTTTCCTTGATAAATAGGCGTAGTTCTGGTAATAAAGAAGAGAGAAATTGGTTAAAGATTATAAATTCCCTTAAATCAGCATAAGCATCGGCCACAGAGGAAGACTCAACCCAAGAATCAAACATCCTCGAAAACTGGGTAACGAGTTAATGGTAGTTGTCCTATTTCAATATTGGTTAACCTGAAATTCACCCGGTAACCATCTGGAGTTTTACTGAAGCCTGTTAACAAGGCTTTCCTCAGTAATTCGTAATCTTCAGTGGTGGATGATCGAAGGGACATTTAGGGTTCGGCAGCTTTATCAGTAAGGAGGCAACCCAGACGAACGGCGAAGGTATCTCTGCGTAGAACCAGCATCTCGGCCACTCGCTCGAACCTAGTTAAGTAGGTGGCAATGTTCTCTTCATCCTTGTATGGTGGTATACTAGGCGTGGAAACAGGATCATGTGATGGTAAGACTGGGGCTTACCTTTAGCTGCAATTTCTACCAGTTTGATCTCTTTCTCCCTCTTAGCTTGTCTTTCCTCTTTCTCTCTCTCAGCTTGTGTTTCTTTTCTCTCCTTTGCAGCTTGTCTTTCTTCTCTTTCTTCCCTCTTTTTCTTTTTCTCAGCTTGTCTTTCGTCTTTCTTCGCTTTCGTGTTTCTGTTGTTCTAGGATCTATTGGCCAATTTCCTCGAACTCTGCCTTTGCTACTAGTAGTTTGTCGGGAGGCAAGCGCCGTGGTCGAGCGTAGACCGGTGGGCCAGTAGTCTCTATATTGTGGAACACAACCCGAAGAGTAGTTGGCCATTGTAGGAGAGGCTCTGTGAGGGAAGGAAACTCTTGAAGGAGTGTTGCATACTCATTTTTGGCATGAATCAGAGTGATTAGAGGACTTTCACACTTGGCAGCACTACCAGAAATGATAGTACGTGACATCTGTTGTCGCAAACAGCGATTTCCAGGATCAACAGTCAAATCGTAGTAACTTAGGAAATCATATCCTAGTATAGGTTGAGTAACTTTAGCAACTACGAAAATCTACGGGAACTTACGATGAGAACCAAAGTCCAATACGATCTTCTCTGTGCCATATGTCGCTACCGGTGTTCCGTTGGCTGCAAAAAGATCAAACGTTGGGGGCTTGCCGGTGTCCTTGGCTCGTGGTGGAGGGAGAATCCTGAATGACGCTCCTCTGTCAATAAGAAACGCTTGCCAGTGCACCGATCCTCCACATGTAGCAAGGTCACAGGAGCATCGTTAATCGCGGGGGAATTAGCATTCACCTGCCCCCGCAGTACTCGTTTCCCGTCCACTGACACGGTGAGCGGCACTGCCTAGCATTAGCACCAAAGGTGGCATGGTACAAGCATAATCCCTCGTTGGAAAAACCAGGCGAGGATGGTCGTGAAGCACGGAGTCTGTTGTAACTGGTTTGCCCTTGACGAGACACACTAGCACCCGGTACACGTATACGCATCTGTTCCTCTATGGCCTCCAAGCACCGCAAGATCTGACGATACGAAGAGTCTGATGTTGCTGCCATGGCCGCTCCTTCAGCACAGATATGATCCTGCAGTGTTTCCAGTCACCAGCGATGCCCGGGTTCACACGCCAGGAGGAGATGGAGCCTCAACCATGCAGGTAGGAAACGGCCCCCGTGTTAACTGTAGGCCACAGGAACTTGAGGGAGAGGCTTGATTAACACTGACTGGCACTGGAAAAGGGGTACGTGTGGACGACTGACTGCGAGTAGACATCTGTGAGGCCACGCGATCTGCTGCGGAGACGAATGTTGTATCAGGTGTGCTCTCCTCAAATGTGGATAGTGTTACTCTTACCTCTCATGGCAGTTTTTGAAGAAACATGAATCGAAGAAAAGCTTTTGGTAGTGAAGTGTTGCAGCGTACGTTGATAAGTTGCATCTGCTGCTACAGGACAGACGGCCTCATGTCTCTCAGAACGATGGATTGCAGCTCGTCGAGATGATGATGATCAGGTTGCCGATATACACCAAGCAGGGCATTTTTCAAGGCGGCGAATCTGTCGAAAGACTGGGTAGAGGTAATCGTACTTTGCACCAGGGTGGCAACCTCAGTAAGCAAAGCACCGACTACTGCGCTGAATTTTTGTTGGTCAATGGCTGAGGTGCTAGCCAGGTACGCCTCGACGTGTGACAACCAGTCTTGCACATTGTGGTGAAAAGACGGTACTCGTAAACGCTCCGCAGTCATGACTACTACACTCACTGCGGTCACTCCGAGGTAACCAATTTGTGGTGGCACAAACGGGGTCTGTAAACGTACAGGTATGTTTTTAGCCCTTTAATCACACAAGAAACACAAGTTAATAAATGAAGCACCACACTGGAGACGAGACGTGCTTAACATAGCAGCCAGTAGGTACGCTAGCGGCATGGCAGAGGTCCAGTGCGTGGTGAGACGAAGCAGCGTCCCAGGACGTGGTGAGACAAAGCAGCGATCCAACGTCTGCTCTCGTATTCCATCGTTTCGTGAGTGAGCCTGGACGTGGTGCGGCGAGGCAGCAGGCCAAGTCGTAGAGAGCCGGGGCAAGCGACTTAGGCTGTAGCAGGTTGCAGTGTGGGTCGCAGCGAGTGTAGCTGCAGGAATGTGTCGCTGCCTTTTTTTTTTTTTTTTTTTTTTTTTCTTTCTTTTTTTTTCCATCAGACATGGCATAGGCTATTAGGCCATAAAAATTTAAGTTTTTACTTGTTTTATTTTAAAATTATTTTAATTTTATTTATTTATTTTTATTTATTTATTAAATTTTGTTCACTTTAATTTATTTAATTATTTGTTTTTTATTCATTTTATATTTTATACATAGAAATTGAAAATACATTCATACAGTTTCAGTCACGCATCATGCACACACATTCATACTTGGAAGCCTGAACCTAAGGCAAAAACTAAAGTCATTAGTCACGGGAAGTGGGGGACAATAATGATACATACATACAATTGGGGAGGATACGTACGAATACGTATTTACAATAAACATGGGGAATAGTAATTGACATTCACGCCAGACACATAATCATTCATATCAAGACATATTAAGAGAAAGTGCAGTATATACAAGGTGGTAACATAATAAAAAGCATTGGAATATACAAGTAAGTCATAACTCTTTGATTAAGTTGGTCTCGGCCACAAAAATCATCAGGTTATCGACCACATCCGGATGCTGGTCACCCAGAAGGATGATCCGTCTGCGTCATCGGAAGGCGGCGGGCCTCACAGCAGGTTGCGAGGGACCGTCGCGCCTCCCGATAACGCACACAGTGAAGCAGGATGTGGTCGATAGAGAGGGTAGTGTGGCAGGTGATGCATTGGGGTGGGAAGGCGTGGGCGCTGTAGGGAAGCATGTGGGTGGGTAGGGTTCAGTCCATCCTGAGGCGTGCAAGGACCACCACCTGACGCCTTGTGGGGCGGTTGGAGGAAGCACACTCGCCTAGGATTGGTTTTACAATGGGAAGATGGAGGTTGTCCCAGTGACTTTGCCACAGGAGGTAAACTGATGATTTTGCAGCCGAGAGACATGACTGCAGATCGCGACGGAGGTTCCACGCTCCCTCGAGCTCTGCAGCGGGCCTAGCCAGCATTTCAGCCTGCTCATTCCCGTAAATACGCGAATGACCAGGCACCCAAAACAAAGAGAAAAACTTACGGCGTGAATTTAGCTTATTAATGATATTGCCTTGGATTTCATTGGCATCCATGCGCCCTGACTCTATCGCCTGAAGGACTGACATAGAGTCCGTGAAAATGACAATTACGTTATGATTTGAATTTAGTGCATAGTCTATGGCTTTATCAATCGCAAAAAGTTCTAAGGAAAACACCGATGTATGGGAAGGTAGTCGGAACCTGAGGGCACATTCACGCGACCAAACACTAGAACCCACACATTCACTCGACTTGGAGCCGTCAGTGTACAGGTGGAGGGAGGAAGGGAGGCTAGTGACGAGAGCCCGGAAGTGATAGCCTATCTTCACTTCTGTCATGGCAGGCTTGTGGTTGGGTAGCCATTTTTTATTAATGTTGGCATTGGGCTCCCAAGGGGCTTTTGTTTGTTGCACAAGCTGGTCAACACCGTCAAGGTCCACCTCACACCTCAGGCATAAAGTGTGAAGGCGGACCGCTAGTGGATGGTGTCGACCAGCGTGGAGATGGTGGTGTTGTTTAATTTGGTTAGCTGCCATGAGACCGAGTGGAGTCTTCCGGGCCGTTGACAGGCCGTATGCCAGTAGTAGGCCGTCACGTCGCACACTCAGTGGTGGTATGTATGCCTCAACCTCCAAACGCACCACGCGTGTACACCGTAGGGCCCCAAGACACATTCGCAGACATGCATTCTGAAAAACATCCAGCATCCTCAGTGTTGCGTCTGACGCAGACCCATACACCGGTGAGCCATAGTCTAAGTGAGAACGAATTAAGGACTTGTACACCATTAATAAAAAATTTCTGTCTGCTCCCATAGAAGTACCTGATAGGTATTTTAGGACATTGACTTTTTTATAGCAACGAACTAGTAAATTATTTATGTGTGTTTTCCAATTGAGTCTGCTGTCAAAATGCAGACCCAAGAATTTAACAGAATTTTGAAATGGTATCGGCTGACCTTGAAGAGAAATATGCAAAGCAGGAATTTTACGTTGAGTGAAAACTACACCGATACACTTTGGAACAGAAAACTTAAATCCCCACAGAGAGGCCCACTGTTGGACGAAGTCAAGAGCTATTTGAATCCGTCCAGATGAGAACTGCGCATTTGGCGATGAATGCCATAACGCACAGTCGTCAGCGTAGAGCGAATATTTAAGATTTCTTGGGACAGGAGTTGATGACAGAATATTATTAATCATAACATAAAATAAAGTAGGACTAAGAACACTACCCTGTGACACCCCATTTTCTTGGACATAAATATCCGAGAATACGTTACCGGGAAGCTTGACAGAGAAAGTTCTGTCCTGTAAGAAATTATGAACAAAAATAGGCAAGTAACCTCTTAAACCGTGAGCATGGAGTTTCATGAGGATACCGTGTCGCCATGTCATGTCAAAGGCTTTGTGAATGTCCAAGAACCCTCCTATCATGAATTCGTTTTTGGCGAAAGCCTCTGAAATACAATGCTCCAGATGTATTAAGTGGTCCATCGTGCCTCGGTATTTACGAAAACCCGATTGTTGACCACTTAACACACCTTTTGCTTCTAAAATAAAAAGCAGCCTTTTGTTAATCATGTGTTCCATGACCTTACAGAGACAGCTCGTGAGCGCAATAGGGCGAAACGCACTGGGGTCCGTAAGGCGACCAGTCTTTTTGGGTATTGGGATAACGTGAGCTAAGTGCCATGATTGGGGAAAGGTGTGAGTGGTCCAGATTCTATTATAAAGGAAGTGTAATTTAGTGAGTGAACTAGGTCCGAGATGTTGGAGCATGCTGTATGATATTTGATCTGGACCAGGACTGGAGCCTTTACAGGATTTCATGGCAAGGAGGAGTTCATCCGGCGTAAACTCTGAGTTGTAATCAGTGTTTACGCCTCCTGTGGCAAAGTTTGGGACTGTGTTCTGCTGCCTCCTTCCGGAGAAGGAAGGTAGGGTGGAACGAGGCGAAGCTACTCGCCTGTTCAAATTGCCGGGCTAAGGTGTTGGCAATAACTGGGGGGATGTCTGTAACATTCCCGTTGGTGATGAGTGTGGTAATTGGTGTGGTTACTTTTTTTCCCGCTAAGGACATGAACTGTGTTCCACACCTGTCCTAGCGGGGTTGTACGGCTTACAGAGATGTGAACTCTCTGAAAGAGCCCTTCTTAACTTGAAGGATGACTTTCCTTGCCTGAGCCCTTGCCTTTTTATAGGCCATTAAATTAGCTTGACTGGGCTGCTGGCTGAAATACCTGTATCGCCTATTACGCTCACGAAGTGCTTGTCGGCAATTCGTTGTCCACCATGGAACTCCATGCTTTGTGTGAATTGTAGAAGTTTTCGGAATACATACCTCAGCGGCGTGTAAAATGGATTGTGTTGCGTTGCTAACCATTGTGTCAGTGTCCTCGCCAGATATATCCACATCGGCGATCACACGGAAGGTTGCCCAATCTACTCTCTTAAAATTAAATTTAGGTGGAGGAGGGGTAGAAGCAACGTCGCGTGCGTAAGAAATGCAGATTGGTAGGTAGTCACTTCCGTGTGCGTCGTCGCTGACCTCCCAAGAGAAGTCAGAGAATATATTAGGCGAGGCCAATGACAAGTCAATGGCAGTCGCGTTACCTGTCCGATCGTCTACACGAGTCTCACAGCCATTGTTCAGAAGAGAGAGGTTTGTCTGTAGGAGAATGTTAACAATCTGTTCCCCACGTACACTTGACCCCTCACTGCCCCATTGCTGATGATGAGCGTTAAAGTCGCCCAAAACCAGCTTGTTGCCTGGAAGCTGGTGAAATAACGACCTTAAGTCATCATCAGCAATAGGCGTATTGTGAGGCAAGTAGAGAGAACAGATAGCCAGATACGTGCCATTGAATTTCACTCTGCACGCGACTGCCTCCAGAGTGGTATCCAACGTTACTTCAATTTGTGATAGTGTTTTATGTGTATATACGGCTACGCCGTGACCGTCGTGTCTTCAGTACGCATGGTAGTGTTTTAGTACTGAAGGATCAAGATGATCCCCCAGCATCGTCAGGCAAATAACGGACGGCCTGTGCAAGTTCACTAAAAGTGACAAATATGGAAGCTTATTCCGAATACTTCTACAGTTCCACTATAAACGTTGAACGTAATGGTTTAAGAGTTATGGGAGCGGCCGTGTTTCTTAGTTTTTTTGCGCTCGGAGGCCCTAGCCGGGGACCTCTCTCGGCCCTTGCAAGAGGAGATCTGCATCGGTTCATCAATAGTTAACTCCCCGGAGCTGGTCGAGAGGGAGCGAGCGTGAGAGCCCCTCCTCGATGGCACAGGAGCTGCGAGGACATGAGAGGAGGAATTGCGTTTTAAGGTTGTGTAATTATATTTATTATTATCCTTGGTGTTCTTTTCTTTCTTTGGTGTAGAGGTAGAGACAGCAGAGGCATATTTGGTTTTAGTGGAGGAGGAGGTAGAGATGGAGTTGGAGGTGGAGGTGGAGGTGGAGGAAAAGGAGGGGAAGGAGGAAGATGCAGGTGTGGTTGTTTTCCTGGTAGTAGGTGTTGGAGGAGTAGATGAGGTATTTTTAGTGAGAGAAACAGCTGGGGCAGGTGCAGCCGGCAGAGGTTCAGTCTGAATCAAAACAGACTTCATCACTGGACGCATCTGTACGCTTGCCGCGTATGAAACGCCTGGAGAAGGCGCGGCGTGCGCCTCCTTCACTCGCTTCCTCGCGTCAAAGTACGAGATGCCTTCGACTGCCTTAAAGGTACAGACCTCTTTCTCCAGCTTCCAAGCAGGACAATCCCGCGAGAAAGTAGAGTGAGCTTCTGAACAGTTACGACATTTCTCTACCAATGACAAACACTGTTCCGACGAATGATCTTCGCAAGCACACTTAGCACAAAAAAATTGAACAGAACGACAAGCATTTCCGTGGTGACCATAGAGTTGACATTTGAAGCACCGAAGAGGGTTTGGAATATAGGGACGAGCGGGAACCCGCTTAGATCCTACATCCACTCTATCGGGCAACTTGGCAACAGAAGAAGTTTAGATGACTGAAGCAGTGTTCCTTCTGTCGCCGTCAACGAACTTAGTGATATTTCTAGCCCCAATGTCGCCCTGCTCATGCATGTTATCAACGATTTCGTCTTCCGTCATATCCACAAAGTCGCGATGGGAGGCAACCCCCCGACACGAGTTCATGGATACTGGGATCGAAGCTTCAATCTCAATATCATGCAGGCGTCGTAGCTTCATTAGGGAACTGACTTGTTTGGCGTTGAATGTTTCAATTAATAGATTTCCGCTTGCAAGTTTTTTTATATTGGCAACAGTACCAATGTTTACATCAATAACTTTTTTTATTATGAAGGAATTTACAGTGGATAAGCGGGTCTGGGTCTTAGATTTCCTCGTCACAAATGTTGCTTGGTCGTAGGAGATGGAACGTGTGGTTGTCGGGGGTGGTCGGTCAGTACCCTCCCTCCCCCCGGAGGGGGGAGGGAGGGAGGTGGCCTCAGCCATGGAGTAAATCCCCCTCCTACAGGAAGGGAGCGGGTCACAAGCGGGAGGACGCCAGGGAGGAGTTTCCTAGAGTCAGATTGTCTTGCCAAAGCACTCTAGGGGGGCCGATCGGTGTTAATTTATCCCAAAAGCACGCTCACTGAGGCGGACACTCCGTAGGTGAGAGAGGAAGGACAATCTGACTACCTGATAACAGACACTTACTGTTGTCACTAAGGTGAGGACAATGAGGTAACAAAACTCAGTACATGAGTAGAGGGACACCTATATTTATTTATCTAATCCTAGACCTGAATTTCCGTTAAAATATGTTAAGCACCCGAAGGTGAAAGACGAAAGCAGCAGGACCACGTGTACTCAGTACCGTGTATGGGCTCAGTCTTGGTCGCTGCCTTTTTTTTTTTTTTTTTTTTTTTTTTTTTGCCATCAGCCATGGCATAGGCTATTAGGCCATATAAATTTAAGTTTTTACGTGTTTTATTTTAAAATTATTTTAATTATATTTATTTATTTTTATTTATTTATAAAAAAATGTTCACTTTAATTTATTTAATTATTTGTTTTTTATTCATTCATACAGTTTCAGTCACGCATCATGCACACACATTCATACTTGGGAACCTGAACCTAAGGCAAAAACTAAAGTCATTAGTCAGGGGAAGTGGGGGACAATAATGATACATACATACAATGGGGGAGGATACGTACGAATACGTATTTACAATAAACATGGGGAATAGTAATTGACATCCACGCCAGACACATAATCATTCATATCAAAACATATTAATAAGAGAAAGTGCAGTATATACAAGGTGGTAACATAATAAAAAGCATTGGAATATACAATTAAGTCATAACTCTTTGATTAAGTTGGTCTCGGCCAGAAAAATCATCAGGTTATCGACCACATCCGGATGCTGGTCACCCAGAAGGGTGGTCTGCGTCATCAGAAGGCGGCGAGCCTCACAGAAGGCTGCAAAGGGACCGTTGCGCCTCCCGATAACGCACACAGTGAAGCAGGGTGTGGTCGATAGAGAGGGTAGTGTGGCAGATGATGCATTGGGGTGGGAAGGCGTGGGCAATGTAGGGGAGCATGTGGGTGGGTAGGGTGCAGCCGATCCTGAGGCATGCGAGGACCAATTCCTGACGCCTTGTGGGGCGGTTGGAGGAAGCCCACTCGCCTATGATGGGTTTTACAGTGGGAAGATGGAGGTTGTCCCAGTGACTTTGCCACAGGAGGTAAACTGATGATTTTGCAGCCGAGAGACATGACTGCAGATCGCGACGGAGGTTCCATGCTCCCTCGAGCTCTGCAGCGGACCTAGCCAGCATGTCAGCCTGCTCATTCCCGTAAATACGCGAATGACCAGGCACCCAAAACAAAGAGAAAGACTTACGGCGTGAATTTAGCTTATTAATGATATTGCCTTGGATTTCATTGGCATCCGTGCGCCCTGGCTCTATCGCCTGAAGGACTGACATAGAGTCCGTGAAAATGACAATTACCTTATGATTTGAATTTAGTGGCTTTATCAATTGCAAAAAGTTCTGAGGAAAACACCGATGTATGGGAAGGTAGTCGGAGCCTTTGGCCACATTCACGCGACCAAACACTAGCACCCACACATTCACTCGACTTGGAGCCGTCAGTGTACAGGTGGAGGGAGGGAGGGAGGCTAGCGACGAGAGCTCGGAAGTGATAGCCTATCTTCACTTCGGTCATGGCAGGCTTATGGTTGGGTAGCCATTTTTTATTAATATTGGCATTGGGCTCCCAAGGGGCTTTTGTTTGTTGCACAAGCTGGTCAACGCCGTCAAGTTCCACCTCACACCTCAGGCATAAAGTGTGAAGGCGGACCGCTAGTGGACGGTGTCGACTAGCGTAGAGATGGTGGTGCTGTTGAATCAAGTTAGCTGCCATGGTACCGAGTGGAGTCTTCCGGGCCGTTGACAGGCCGTATGCCAGTAATATGCCGTCCCGTCGCACACTTAGTGGTGGTATGTATGCCTCAACCTCCAAACGCCCCACGCGTGTACACCGTAGCGCCCCAAGGTACATTCGCAGACATGCATTCTGAAATACATCCAGCCTCCTCAGTGTTGCATCCGACGCAGACCCATACACCGGTGAGCCATAGTCTAAATGAAAACGAATTAAGGACTTGTACACCATTAATAAAGATTTTCTGTCTGCTCCCCAAGAAGTACCTGATAGGTATTTTTGGATATTGACTTTTTTTGGTAACGAACTTGTAAATTATTTATGTGTGTTTTCCAATTGAGTCTGCTGTCAAAATGCAGACCCAAGAACTTAACTGAATTTTGAAACGGTATCGGCTAACCTTGAAGAAAAATATGCAAAGCGGAAATTTTACGTTGAGTGAAAACTACACCGATACACTTTGGAACAGAAAATTTAAATCCCCACAGAAAGGCCCACTGTTGGACGGAGTCAAGAGCAATTTGAATCCATCCAGCCGAGAACTGCGCATTTGGCGACGAATGCCATAGCGCACAGTCGTCAGCATAGAGCGAGTATTTAAGAGTTCTTGGGACAGGAGTTGATGACAGAATATCATTAATCATAACACAAAATAATGTAGGACTAAGAACACCACTCTGTGGCATCCCATTTTCCCGGACATAAATGTCCGAGAATACGTTACCGGGAAGCTTGACAGAGAAAGTTCTGATCTGTAAGAAATTATGAACAAAAATAAGCAAGTTACCTCTTAAACCGTGAGCATGGAGTTTCATGAGGATACCGTGTCGCCATGTCATGTCGAAAGCTTTGTGAATGTCCAAGAACAGTCCTATCATGAATTCTTTTTGGGCGAAAGCCTCTGAAATACAATGCTCCAGGTGCATTAAATGATACATCGTGCTTCGGTATTTCCGAAAGCCCGATTGTTGACCACTTAACACACCTTTTGCTTCTAAAACAAAAAGCAGCTTTTTGTTGATCATGCGTTCCATGACCTTACAGAGACAGCTCGTGCGTAAGAGATGCAGATTAGTAGGTGGTCACTTTCGTGTGCATCGTCGCTGACCTCCCAAGAGAAGTCAGAGAACATATTTGGCGAGGCCAATGACAAGTCAATGGCAGTCGCGTTACCTGTCCGATCATCAACACGAGTCGCACAACCATTATTCAGAAGACAGAGGTTTGTCTGTAGGAGAATATTAACAATCTGTTCCCCACGTACACTTGACCCTTCACTGCCCCATTGCTGATGATGACCGTTAAAGTCGCCCAAAACCAGCTTGTTGCTTGGAAGATGGCGAAATAACGACCTAAAGTCATTATCAGCAATTGGCGTATTGGGAGGCAAGTAGAGAGAACAGATTGCCAGATACGTGCCATTGAATTTCACTCTGCACGCGATTACCTCCAGAGTGGTATCCAACGTCACTTCTGTGTGTGGTAGTGTTTTTTGTGTGTATACGGCCACGCCGTGACCGTCGTATCTTCTGTACGCATGGTAGTGTTTTAGTATTGAAGGATTAGGATGATCCTCCAGCATCGTCTCTTGTAGGCAAATAACGGACGGCCTGTGTAAGTTCACTAAAAGTGACATATATGGACGTTTATTCCGAATACTTCTACAGTTCCACTGTAAAACGTTGAACGTAATGGTTTGAGAGGTACGATGGGGGCGGTTGTGTTTCTTTTTTTTTTTGCGCTCGGAGGCGCTAGCCGGGGACCTCTCTCGGCCCTTGCAAGAGGAGATCTGCATCGGTTAATCGATAGTTAACTCCCCGGAGCTGGTCGAGAGGGAGCGAGCGTGAGAGCCCCTCCTCGAAGGCGCGGGAGCTGGGATGACATGAAAGGAGGAATTGCGCTCTAATCTTGTGTAATTACATTTAATGTTATCCTTGTCGTTCTTTTCTGTCTTCTTAGGTGGAGTGGTAGAGACAGCAGAGGCATATTTGGTTTTAGTGGAGGAGGAGGAGGAGGAGGAGGTAGAGGTGGAGGTGGAGATGGAGGAGGAGGTGGAGGAGGAGGAGCGGGAGGAGGAAGAGGCAGGTGTGGTTGTTTTCATGATAGTAGGTGTTGGAGGAGTAGATGAGGTATTCGTAGTGAGAGAAACTGCTTGGGCAGGTGCAGCCGTCAGAGGTTCAGTCTGAATCGAAACAGACTTCATCACTGGACGCATCTGTACGCTTGCCGCGTATGAAACGCCTGGAGAAGGCGCGGCGTGCGCCTCCTTCACTCGCTTCCTCGCATCAAAGTACGAGATGCCTTGGACTGCCTTAACGGTACAGACCTCTTTCTCCAGCTTCCAAGCAGGACAATCCCGCGAGAAAATAGAGTGAGCTTCTGAACAGTTACGACACTTTTCTACCAGTTACAAACACTGTTCCGACGAATGACCCTCGCTAGCACACTTACCACAAAAAGAGTGAACCGAACGACAAGCATTTCCGTGGTGTCCATAGAGTTGACATTTAAAGCACCGAAGAGGGTTTGGAATATAAGGACGAACGGGAACCCGCTCGTATCCTACATCCACTCTATCGGGCAATTTGGTAACAGCAAAAGTTAAAGTCACTTAAGCAGTGTTCCTTCTCGCACCGTCAACGAATTTAGTAATCTTTCTGGCCCCAATGACGCCCTGGTCATGCATGTTATCAATAATTTCGTCTTCTGTCATATCCACAAAGTCGCGGTAAGAGGCAATCCCCCGCCACGAGTTCATGGATACTGGGATCGAAGCTTCAATCTCAATATCATGCATGCGTTGTAGCTTCATTAGGGAGCTGACCTGTTTGGCGTTGAATGTTTCTATCAATAGATCTCCGCTTGCAAGTTTTTTTAACATTGGCAACAGTGCCAACATTTACATCAATAACTTTCTTGATTATAAAAGAATTTACAGTGGAAAGGCGGGTCTGGGTCTTAGATTTCAGTGTCACATAGGTTGCTTTGTCATGGGAGATAGGCCGTGTGTTCGTCAGGGGTAGTCGGTGGACCCTCCCTCCCCATAGAGGGGGGAGGGGGGGGAAGCGGCGTCAGCAATGGGGTACACCCCCCTCCTACAGGAGGGGAGCGGGACACAAGCAGGAGGACGCCAAGGAGGAGTTTCCTAGCGTCAGATTGTCCTGCCAAGCCACTTTAGGGAGGCCGATCGGTGTTAATTCACCCCAAAAGCACGCTCACTGAGGCGGACACTCCGTAGGTGTGAGAGGAAGGACAATCTGACAACCTGACAATAGACACTTACTGTTGTCACTAAGGTGAGGACAATGAAGTAGCAAAACTCAGTACATGGATAGAGGGACACCTATATTTATTTAAATAACCTAGACCTGAGGGGCCGTCATAATATAAATAACACCCGAAGGTGAAAGACAGAAGCAGGACAACGTGCACTTAGTACAGTGTCTAGGCTCAGTCTGATGGTTGCTGACTTTTTTTTTTTTTTTTTTTTGCCATCAGCATAGGCTATTAGGCCATATAAATTAAATTTTGAGCTTGTTTTATTTTCAGGATTATTTTATTTTATTGATTTTTTAATTATTTATCAAATTTTGTTCCCTCTAATTTATTTGCATATTTGTTTGTTTGTTTTTGTTTTTATTTTTTTTGTTATTTTATTCATTTTATATTTTATACATGAAAAATAAAAAATAAAAAAATATATACATTCATACAATTTCAGTCACGCATCATGCATACACATTCATACTTGGGGGCCTGAACCTAAGGCAAAAACTAAAGTCATTAGTCAGGGGGAGTGGGGGACAAAAATGATACATACATACAATGGGGGAGGATACGTACGAATACGTATTTACAATGTTACCCGGTGTGGTAACGAGTGTTATGTGAGATAGTATGGCCCGAGCGGTTTAGCCAAATACGTGTACTTTATACAGTTTTATTTACAGTATAAGATGATCAGTACACTGGTACATTGAATAAATCTCACTGCTTGTATTTGTATTTTAAGCAAGCAGGGTTATGCACATATATTAAAGTATATCACAAGAGTCACTGTGGCACTATATCTCCACACTTGGGTATAAGGTGAGATTTGTGCAATATATATAACTTCAGCGACAGTTTGTAGGGCACTCGTAATAACACAGAAATGTCAGTAATAACGGTCAGTCCGGACCTCGGATGTACGGTGAGAGTAGAGCACTCCGAGGTCCGTGACTTGTAGGTGTAGCTGCGCGGGTAGGTCTGCGAGCCGGGCAAGCTGGGTGCAGTGCAAGCAGCCAGCAGCGACGCCTGTCAAAAGCTGACATCGGCCTCCTTTCTTGCTGAGTCTGCAGCATCTCTCTGACCGGATGGCGGCCAGACACCACGAGACTGCTTCCCGAACGTTCGGCCTCCTCACGACACATGACATTCGAGAACCTACTACATATATACCTCAACAATTATAATAACATTAATTGCATAATACATGAGATATATAGGAATAAAAATATAAGTAATACTACCTGCCTAACATGGGGTACATCGCTCGGTCACCTACTCGACGCGACCTCGCGACGTTCCTATATATCTAGAGTCATGTACCTAACCTTGTGGAGGTGTCAATTCGTGGTCGCTAGCAGCTTTATTTGAAACTCTACTTTGTAACATATAATAGAGTGTTAAAGCATGTTTCACTAGACAACATAGAAGAATCATTATAATAATCACCAACACTATCGGTATGATGACCGTAGGGACTCATGTAGGTTGGTAGGGAAGCATGGACTGCCGATTCAAAATCTGAGATGTTATTTAATTTAAACTCAGAAATGGTATTAGCCACATACTTAATAGAAGAAATATTTACACCTTGAGCAAAATCTAAGGTGTAAATATGCATAAAAATTTAGAAACAAAAACCTTCATGAAGTGTCTCAGGATGAGTCGACACTATTGCTGAATTCAAGGTATATAAATTAAGAATAGCAAAGTGACCAGTCTGTCGACCATATAACCTTCCTGAAGGGCAAATCACTGTCACCATCGTGAGACTGATGAAGAAAAAGTAATGATGGCCCATGAAACTTTCATGACGAAAAAGGTTCTGGCAGCATTTGAGTGTAAGGGCATAGGTTTAAGCTCTGTGAAGCATCGTGTTGAATCAAAGCAACTTCACACGCACCTTCTTCTTTAACAAGTAAGAAAGCAAAGAGAGACGCAGGGCAAAAATAAAATCCTATATGCTCAGATTTACACTGGTGAAGTATTTGGTATTCACCGGTACTGTAGAGAGTGTGCCCCTCGTTGACCAGCACAATAGAATCAGGTAAATCAACGGCGAGGAAAAGAGGTGTTGACTTGAAATGGGAATGACTCTATTCGGTGAATATCATAAACAACCTTTGAATGAAAGGGAACAAAAGAAAGTATGGAAATAAACTACTTTCATTATATAGCATTCAGCAAGAAATTATTTGCGAGAACGTAGATTGTAACCATGAGATTTAGTGGGTTGAGATGTGGTATTAGTATTAAGATACACAGCGTTAGTAAGATTAGCTGTTTCTACCATGCTAGTGTTAGTTTTGGCCTTCGTCCGTTTTAGACGATCGCTATGTATAATGTCCAGCGTTTGCAGCCACGGATCTAACACCTCAAACTTATTTCCACTAATATGCTTAGTAATCAGGCGCGGTCCGACAAATTTAGGTGAAAGTTTAGAAGACCTTTCAGGTACTTGAACCATTACTGTATCGCCTGTTTGCAATTCAACAGGAGAAGCTCTTTTATGTTGCTTCTCTGCCATGGCTGTTTTTGATTCTTTTAAATTCCTCTGTACTTCCTGGTGAATATCTGAGAAAACTTTAAGCTGACATTTTCCATAATCATCCACATTATAAACAGGAGGCTGAGGCGAACTTATGAGATCAGTCGGGAGTCTCATTTCTACTCCGTAGAGTATATAGTGAGGCGAGTGACCCGTTGACTCACAGTTACTTGAATTTATGCTGGCTGCTACATGTGAAAGCCAATCTTCCCAAGTTTCTAACAAACCACCCACCACTGGCCGCAATACTTCTAAAATTTTCTTGTTAGCGCGCTCTACAAGACCATTGCTGGCTGGATGATAGGCTGTAATGAAAGTTTGTTTTATGGTATATTGACTACATATTTCGCTCAGTAATGCATTTCTAAACTCCTTACCATTGTCAGAAAGAATAGTCCTTGGAGTAGAATGAACAAGAAACACTTTACTAATGAGTGCATGAGCAACAGCGCCAGCTGTTTTGTCCTTCAAGGGAGCCAAAACGATGTATCGTGAGAAATGATCGACACATACGAGAAGATACTTGGACCCTTGACGACTAAATGGAAGTTGCAGTAAATCTATGCCAACGACATCCCAAGGTTGATTGGGTGGCGGATATTGAAAAATCGGTGCTTGTTTAGGCACCGTTCCCTTATTCCGTGCACACTCAATACACTGATCCACATGTGCGTCCACATCCATTTTCATGGTTGGCCAGTAGTATTGATAGCGTGCAGCGCGTAAGGTACGATCTTTCCCCTTATGTCCGGCAACTGCTGTGTTATGAAGTTGATATAGTACTGTCGGTACATACACCTCGGGTATTACTAACTGTGTTACCGGTTTTTTCTTGTTCGGCCAATGACGGCAAAGAACACCATCCGTATTGAGTAAAAACTGAGAAAGAGGTATATGTAGCTCAGGCAATTTAACATCATCACCGGATTCAAGATGATACACAACCTTGCTCCATACATTATGTTGACGTTGAGCTTCAGCGAGAGCCTGCATAGTAAAATTATCAAGCGGTTTAGTGGCTTGATCGACAGCACCAATAGGTATATTTCTTGACAACGCATCAGCCACTTTATTGGCTCGACCTGGCAAGTATTTGAATTCAGGATGGAATTCCTGTATTGTTAAATACCATCGCGCGAGTCTACCGGTAAGGTTGCGACCCTTGAAAAGCTCGGTGACCGCCGCGTGATCAGTATAACACGTGATATGGTAACCTAGGATTATATCACGGAATGTTTTGAGTGCCCATACTACCGCGAGTGTCTCTTGGTGAGTCACGGAGTAGTTAGACTCCGCAGAATTTAGGGTTCTGCTCGCGTAAGCAATAGCACTATTCTTCCCTCGTTCGTCGGTTTGCATTAAAACAGCACCAAGACCTAACACACTTGCATCCGTGAATAATATAAACGGTTTAGCGTAGTCAGGGAACGCGAGAATAGGTGCGTGGGTCAGAGCAAACTTAAGGTTACAGAAACTTTCTTCTTGACCAGCACCCCAATGAAACGGCACGTCCTTTTTCAAAAGTTTATTTAAGGGCGATGCTATACTGGAAAAACCTTTGACGAATGACCTATAATATCCGCATAATCCTAAGAAGGATCTTACATTGTCTACATTTCGCGGTAGAGGAAAGTTTTGTATGGCCTTTACCTTGTCATCCATAGTGTGTATTCCATCTTCATTAACTAAATGGCCAAGAAAGGTGATGGACTTTTGTAAAAAAATCACACTTGGATAATTTCGCTTTGAGACCAGCTTCACGAAATTTTAATAATACTGACTCTAAGTTAGCAAAATGAGATTTAGCATCTCTACTGAAGACAATAATGTCATCAAGGTAGGCGTATATATTATATGGGGTTTTAATTTAATAATGTGTTTCGCCCTATCGGTTGATCCTAGAGGTTCACCGGGTAATGCAATGACGTCACGATAGCGTTGTAATAAATCTATCAATGAACTCCCTAACTCCGGATAATCATTAACCCTTACCAATGAATGAAACGTTGTTGAATGTTTTGTCTCCTCAGTTTGACACGAGTTAACTGAGGCAACACTACTACGTAGACTTAAATCAAGTGGATTTGGATCCACCTGTCTGTCATAAACTAACGCTTTGGTTAAGAGTACTCCTTGTTTTAAAGTTATAGGACCATCAGTAGAATTAACCACAAAAGCAGAGGTGGTGCTTCCCTCTCTTACTGTATTTAAAGTTGGTTCCACAGCTAGTTTGTTTACTAAGCTGGGGCCTTCGAGGCATATATCATTTCCAACCTTGGCATTAAGAACCGATACTGGTATGTGGGCTGCCGCACGACTAGGTATTTTATGAGTCCCTACTACAGTGGCATTAATTTCCTTCCACTCCTCAAAACAATTCGTTTGATGGTTGTCATTGCAAGTTGAAGTAGCCTGGTACGATCCAGATTCTATCCCCTTTTTCTGGGCGTTATGAATCACATTGATTTCCTGTGTGTCGGTAAAACTTTTTGGGTCCGTACGGTTTGAAGAAATTAAACGTCTGGGTATTTCCAGCGACTTCAATGTTTTACCCCGAAACTTTACACAATTAAGATCAGGCTGTAATTGGTAATCGGTGGTCTGAGGGGCCATCGGCTACCACGCGACGCGCGCTTTAACTCCGAGTATGATGCAGCGGAGAGCACATTAACTGAAACGCCGGTGTCGACAGCAAAGATGCCCTTACAGAACCTATTTTGACAGGAAGAACCATAGCATCAGCGAGGTTGCAAGCCGCTATTATTGATGAGCGAAGAACATTAATATCAACCCCGTCGTCGGTTCCTTTCTGTCCACGATTTCTCGTTACTTCTAACCCGGGTGCCTTGCGGAGGCTCGCTGAGCTTCCCCCGTCGCAGACGACGGACCGGCAACAGGCGGTGGTGAGGGAGTGCGAGGGGTTTTGTTACCTCCAGTACCAATATTAGGGTTAGTTGTCATGCTGGTGGGTGTTGGGTTAGTACAGGCAAATAAATTAGTATCTGCGGGAAGGCGTGGATATGGTGTTCCACTTCTAAGCGTGTGTATATTATCACTAAATTCAGTCCCAGCAGACGCACCTGCTTCCTCAAAACTATCACCTTCAGCAGTGCAAATATGATCAAATTCTTTCACTAACTTCGTTAAATTGTCTTTCGACATCGATTTACTAATAAGTAATTAATTAAAAGTGATTAAAAAAAATTAAATTCACTACTTACTTAATTAGAAGCGATATAGTAACGGTAGTGTAACGTTGTTTAAATAATTTCTCAAAGTTCACAATGCTTCACGTTGCCTTATTTATAATTATAATAATAAGAGAATGAACAACACTTAAACTTGATTATTAGTAATAAAATGAGACCGTTAATTAATCAAGAAGAAATGAGAGGATGGTGAAAAGTATACACATATAAATATACACCAAATAATCCACTTGACTCAATATACTGCTATTTTTTTCAGCAAAATATATGAGCAACAATAATAATAAATCACTGCTTTAACCACTTAAGTGTATGCAAGTGTTATTGTTTTAATAATGTGTAATGGTAGTATTTTAGCTAAATGCATGTGTATCTCACCTAAATAATTAATATGCGACGACGGTAAATTGATTGAAGTCGCCGCGTCCTTTCAGGCCAGGAAACTTGTCTTCCTCGCCCTCTCGTGTCCCTCGGTTGGTCAGCTGTTGTAGTTGGGT
The DNA here is from genome assembly GCA_036785275.1 of Cancer borealis. Taxonomy (NCBI): domain Eukaryota; kingdom Metazoa; phylum Arthropoda; class Malacostraca; order Decapoda; family Cancridae; genus Cancer; species Cancer borealis. The sequence goes on along the minus strand of JAXIVD010004554.1, from coordinate 10,376 downwards.
GGGGGTAAGGCCACACCCTTCGTTGAGTTAGCCGGGGTGAAAGGTTACCTCGTCTTCTTCTTCTTCTTGTGTCCCGCGGGAAGTAAAGCGGGGAAGTGGGGGTGAGTCTGTTGTTGTCACCCAGTAGAAATCTTCCTCGTCCTCTTCTTCAGCCACCAACAGATTCACCGTTGTCTTGACATGTGGGAAACGCTAGCTTCCTCACGGAGAGTTATGAGGTGCTAGTAGGTGTGAGAATACTTGAGGGTAGTGGCGAGCGGTGTCAAAGTTCAGCGGGATGTCTGACGAAGCGCTGACCTGGTCATAAACATCTCGTCGACGCTTCTTTCCATTACCATCTCACTCCTTCGTTTCTCTGTAGAGATCGTTCAATCCGTTTCCCAAAAATGTTCGTGTTATGAGTGCAACTGGTATTTCGTATCTCAAACGCTGTTCACCATAATGTTACCCGGTGTGGTAACGAGTGTTATGTGAGATAGTATGGCCCGAGCGGTTTAGCCAAATACGTGTACTTTATACAGTTTTATTTACAGTATAAGATGATCAGTACACTGGTACATTGAATAAATCTCACTGCTTGTATTTGTATTTTAAGCAAGCAGGGTTATGCACATATATTAAAGTATATCACAAGAGTCACTGTGGCACTATATCTCCACACTTGGGTATAAGGTGAGATTTGTGCAATATATATAACTTCAGCGACAGTTTGTAGGGCACTCGTAATAACACAGAAATGTCAGTAATAACGGTCAGTCCGGACCTCGGATGTACGGTGAGAGTAGAGCACTCCGAGGTCCGTGACTTGTAGGTGTAGCTGCGCGGGTAGGTCTGCGAGCCGGGCAAGCTGGGTGCAGTGCAAGCAGCCAGCAGCGACGCCTGTCAAAAGCTGACATCGGCCTCCTTTCTTGCTGAGTCTGCAGCATCTCTCTGACCGGATGGCGGCCAGACACCACGAGACTGCTTCCCGAACGTTCGGCCTCCTCACGACACATGACATTCGAGAACCTACTACATATATACCTCAACAATTATAATAACATTAATTGCATAATACATGAGATATATAGGAATAAAAATATAAGTAATACTACCTGCCTAACATGGGGTACAACAATAAACATGGGGAATAGTGAATGACATTCACGCTAGACACATAATCATTCATTCAAAATATATTTATAATAAGAGAAAGTGCAGTATATACAACGTGTCAATAATAAAAAAGAAAAACATTGGAATACACAAGTAAATGATAACTCTTTGATTAAGTTGGTCTCGGCCACGAAAATCATCAGGTTATCGACCACATCCGGATGCTGGTCACCCAGAAGGGTGGTCTGCGTCATCGGAAGGCGGCGGGCCTCACCAAAGGCTGCGAGGGACCGTCGCGCCTCCTGATAACGCACGCAGTGAAACAGGATGTGGTCGATAGAGAGGGTAATATGACAGGTGATGCATTGGGGTGGGAAGGCGTGGGCGATGTAAGGGAGCATGTGGGTGGGTAGGGTGCAGCCCATTCTGAGGCGTGCGAGGATCATCTCCTGACGCCTTGTGGGGCGGTTGGAGGAAGCCCACTCGCCTAGGATGGGTTTTACTGTTGTAAGATTGAGGTTATCCCAGTGACTTTGCCACAGGAGGTAAACTGATGATTTTGCAGCCGAGAGACATGACTGCAGATCGCGACGGAGGTTCCACACTCCCTTGAACTCTGCAGCGGACCTAGCCAGCATGTCAGCTTGCTCATTCCCGTTAATACGTGAATGACCAGGCACCCAAAACAAAGAGAAAGACTTACGGCGTGAATTTAGCTTATTAATTATATTGCCTTGGATTTCATTGGCATCCGTGCGCCCTGACTCTATCGCCTGAAGGGCTGACATAGAGTCCGTGAAAATGACAATTACGTTATGATTTAAATTTAGTGCATAATCTATGGCTTTATCAATTGCAAAAAGTTCTGAGGAAAAAACCGATGTATGGGAAGGTAGAGGGAATCTGAGGGCACATTCACGCGACCAAACACTAATAGCCACACATTCACTCGACTTGGAGCCGTCAGTGTACAGGTGGAGCGAGGGAGAGAGGCCAGCGGCGAGAGCCCGGAAGTGATATCCTATCTCCACTTCGGTCATGGCAGGCTTGTGCTTGGGTAGCCATTTTGTAATAGTGGTGGCTTTGGGCTCCCAAGGGGCTTTTGTTGGTAGCACCATCTGGTCAACACCGTCAAGGTCCACCTCACACCTCTGGCATAAAGTGTGAAGGCGGACCGCTACTGAAGGCGGACAGCTAGTGGACGGTGTCGACCAGCGTGGAGATGGTGGTGCTGTTGAATCAAGTTAGCTGCCATGATACCGAGTGGAGTCTTCCGGGCCGTTGACAGGCCGCATGCCAGTAATAGGCCGTCCCGTCGCACACTTAGTGGTGGTATATTGGCCTCTACCTCGAAACGCCCCACGCGTGTACACCATAGGGCTCCAAGGCACATTCGCAGACATGCATTCTGAAATACATCCAGCCTCCTCAGTGTTGCGTCCGACGCAGACTCATACACCGGTGAGCCATAGTCTAAGTGAGAACGAATTAAGGACTTGTACACCATTAATAAAGATTTTCTGTCTGCTCCCCAAGAAGTACCTGATAGGTATTTTAGGACATTGACTTTTTTATGGCAACGAACTAGTAAATTATTTATGTGTGTTTTCCAATTGAGTCTGCTGTTAAAATGCAGACCCAAGAACTTAACTGAATTTTGAAACGGTATCGGCTGACCTTGAAGAAAAATATGCAAAGCGGGAATTTTACGTTGAGTGAAACACTTTGGAACAGAAAGCTTAAATCCCCACAAAGAGGCCCACTGTTGGACGGAGTCAAGAGCTATTTGAATCCGTCCAGCCGAGAACTGCGCATTTGGCGATGAATGCCATAGCGCACAGTCGTCAGCATAGAGCGAGTATTTAAGATTTCTTGGGACAGGAGTTGATGACAGAATATCATTAATCATAACACAAAATAATGTAGGACTAAGAACACTACTCTGTGGCACCCCATTTTCCTGGACATAAATGTCCGAGAATACGTTAAAGGGAAGCTTGACAGAGAAAGTTCTGTCCTGTAAGAAATTATGAACAAAAATAGGCAAGTTACTGTTGGGTGCTCAGTCCTTAACGTAAGTTGGGGTCAAGAGACAGGCACACGTAACTGAAGGTTCTTTACTGGAAGTAAGGTACAAGCAAAAGAGGGGTCTTACAAAAATGCCCCGGGGCGACAGACTGATCTCCGCGGGGAGCGGGAACATAATAAAGGAGGGAGGTGCCGACTAGTGATTAGTCGTTACATTAAAAGGGGACAATAGATACATACATGGAATATAATATCCTACATCTCCTTCCCCTTTTCACGCTCAAAACCTGCAAGGTTCTGAGCGGACTTTTGGGCCTCAATGCGAGACGAACGGCGAGGCTGGGCAGGCTGGAACGACTCTGGAACTGAAGTCGCGCTGTCCGTGTCGTCGGGCTGGGGTGAAGTCGGCCGAAGGAAGCGGCGGTTCCTCCACCAGATCCGGCCATTGGGCAACCGGACGAAGTAGTCACAGGAATTGCCTATGCCCATGACAGTGCCCACATTGTCCCACCGCTTCGTAGTTGAGTTCTGGATGCGGGCCATGGAACCCACCAGGAGCGGTTCGAGGAGATTGGCGTGGGCGTCGTACCGTTCGGTGATGTCTCTGAGGCGGTTAGCAGCTCGTCGGTCACAACTCTCGGCCCTGGCTTGCCACTGCTGCTGGAAGACCTTGGCGTGGGCAGGAACGCAGGAACGTAGAGGGTGGCCATAGAGCACCTGAGCTGGGGAACGACCAGTGTTGTTAGGGGTGTTCCTGAGCTCGAGGAAGCCTCTATCGAACGCCTCACAGTCGATGTTTCCTGAGGGGGCCACCTTCTGTATAAGATGCTTAGTCGCTTTTACAGCGGACTCAGCATGGCCGTTCGACTGTGGGTAGTGGGGCGTCGACCTGTTGTGTCATACTCCCCAGCGTTCTAGGAACTCGGCGAACTCCTTACTGGCGAACTGGGGCCCTCCATCCGTACATAGACGCACGGGGAAGCCCAACTCTCTGAAGAAGTGCCGAAAGTGTCGGATGGTCGCAGAAGATGTGGTATCTGGTCCACATGACACCACTACAGGCCATCCAGAAAGGCCATCCAGAAAGCCTTCCCGGCAACGTTGAAAAAATCAGCCGACACTGACTCGAAGGGCCTGGTAGGGTTGTCATCACAGCGTAGAGGCTCTTGCTGCTGACTGGGTTGAAGTATCTGGCATGGCTCGCAGGCGAACACGACGTTGGCGATATCCGAGTCGATGCCAGGCCAGTATAGTACTCGTCGTGCCCGACGCTTTGTGGCCTCTGTGCCGCGATGACTGTCATGTAGACGGGACAGGACACGGCGACGGAGGGCGGCAGGAACAACAACGCGGGCGCCATACAGGACAAGGTCGTCCTCACTGTAGAGGCTGTCTCGCAGCTTCCAGTATGGGCGCACGGCGTTAGTTAGAGCGTGTCGGTCTCTTGGGAAACCTGCCCTGACGCACTAAAGGAGCTTAGAGTAGGCGGGGTCCTCACTGGCTGCTCGACGGAACTCGTCCATGGCTACGTCGCTGGCTTGCCGAGAAGTACCATGGATGACGTCGCCGGCTAGAGACTCGACTGCTTGTAGGGTGACACACCTGACGGAAAAGCTGGTCTCGACACCTAACACATCATCTTCACGCGAAGGCTTGCCTACTGGAGAACGAGAGAGAGCATCTGGGATGCACAACTCCTTGCCCGGGCGCCAGCTTGCTGTGTAGATGAAGGCGGATGTCTTCTCTTTCAGACGCTGAAGACGAGGGTTGTCGATGGCGTCTAAGGTGTAGCTGTTGATGATGGGGACCAGGGGGCGATGATCAGTCACAAGGTTGAAGTGTTGGAGTCCTGCGAGGTAGAACTTGCACTTGGTCATCGCCCACACTACTGACAAAAGCTCCAACTCGATGGTGGCGTAGCGGGTCTCGGTGTCCGTCAGGAATCGCGAGCCACATTGAATGAGCCTCAACTGTCCTCCACCGTGATCCTGCAGAAGGGCGTAACCCAGACCGTACAGACGTGACTCGTCTGTTTGTAGGACGGTCGGGATAGCAGGGTCAAAGGTGGCAAGGACCGGTGGAATTGACAGGGCTTCCTTTACCTTCTCGAAGGCCTGGTCGTGGTCAGGAGTCCACACAAAGGTTCTGGCTCATCAATGGGCGAAGAGGAGCAGCAGCACCGGAGATGTTGGGTGAAAAGTCGGCCAGCTGGTTCACCAAGCCCATGAATGACCGCAGGTCGGTCAGGTTGGCTGGTTTGGCGAAGTCAGTGATGGCCAGAACCTTCTCAGGATCTGCTGCGATGCCATCACTGGAGAGCTGGTAGCCGCAGAAGCGAACCTTCGGTGCGGCGAGGACGAACTTCTCAGCATTAAGGGTGATTCCGTGTGCTCTGCATCGGGCGAGGACCTGGTTGACACGGCAGAGGTGTGCCATGTAATCCTCGTCGTACAGAAGGATGTCGTCCACCACCTTGACACACTGTAGCACTCCCCCCTCAAGCGCGAGGTCACCTCGTCGACAGAAGGCGTCTCCTGTTGCTGCGAAACCCATCGGGCCTCGAAGGTAGCGGAAACGTCCGTAGGGGGTGATGAAGGTGGTCAAAGGCTGGTCTTCCTCAGCCAGAGGAATCTGCCAGTAGCCGCACAGAGCGTCTATGGTGGTGAAGTAGCGAGCCTGTGGGGAGACTCGACGTGTAGCTGCAAACAGTGTGGGTGAAGGGTGGGCGGGCCTTGAGACTTGGCTGTTGAGCCTAGACAGGTCCGTGGTGATGCGCACACCACCATTAGCCTTCGCCACGACAACCATAGGGTGGCACCAAGGGGATGGGTCATCGCCTGCAGGGGCGATAACACCTTGTGCTACCATAGAGTCGAGCTGAGTCTTCACAGGGTCTTGGTATGCAAGGAGAATCAGGCGTGGAGTGTATATGGCAAAAGGTTGTGCGTCGTCCTTAAGGTGGATGCGCATAGGCAGACTGCCATAGGCTTCAATGGTGCGTCCCGTAGGTCCTCCTTCTTCACCAACACGTCTGCATACTCCTTGAGGAAGTAGTCCTTGGCAGCTGCAGGAGATGTGGAGTCCGAGAGTAGAAGTGGAGGCACTGCGACGTGGCATGGAGAGACTTCGACACTTGCATGTCCGCCGCTCTGCTTGCTTCCCTCTGGTCCGGCACTCGTTGACCTTCTCACCCTGTTCTCGCTGCTAATTTGCTGCGGGAAGTCCTTGGGTACTAAACCCAAGTCTCGGCAGTGCTGCCAGGACAGTAGAGGTGAACCCAAGTAGCCTTGTACGTCAACCCAACCGGTACAGGAACGAGCACCGTGGGTTAACTCAGCTTGGAAGGAGCCCAAGACAGCAGGCATTTTAGAGCCGTCCGCATTGTAAAAAGTGACGGTCGGTGGCGGGTCGAGGTCGGACTTGGAGAGGCCAAAGTTCTTGAGGTGCTGTAGGCTTATCACTCTGGAGTCCGCACCAGTGTCAGGGATCATGTCGATGCTTCCCGACACTCCCGCGTACGTGACGATAACAGTGACGGTGGGGGACGGTGTTGGTCTCTCACGTGCTGTCGACTCGACGCGCCTTGCTTTGGCTTGCTGCTGTGGATGTTTGGGTTTCCCCAGGGCTGACTGGGCTCTCACGACGTGGAAGGTGGAGCGCCTATCATTCCCCTGCTTGGTGTTCTTAATGTTTTTCGTGTGTTGGCCCCGCTGTTTAGGCTGCAACGTTCTGCACATCTGGTCGAAGTGCCCGTATCGGTTGCATGTCCTGCACTGAACACTCCTAGCAGGGCAGCCTTGAGTGTGCGACCAATGCCCAGTCTTGCCACAACAGGTGCACGTTGCTTCTGTTGCCGGACAACCGTTGGGGCCATGCTGCTGTATACCGCACCTCTTGCAGGAAGATGAAGTCTCAGCGGCAGGGCGTGCGTCTGTTTTTGCTTTATGGGCTGCCTTTTTCCCCGTCTTGTACTGGGAAACAGCTCTTGCCGCTGGAGGGTCCCTTAAAGCAGACGCAATTGACCTCGTAGTCTCGTGTGAACGGCAGGTGGTCACGACGTCTGTGAGTGTACAGGAGGCGTCCAGAGCGATGATCTTCTGTACAAGTTCCTCGTCGTGAACGCCCGTGAGGATGCCGTGCTTGAGCTAGGAGGCCTCGCAGGCGGCGTTGTTACCTTTGCAGACGTCAATCTCCTCAGAGAAGCCCTTTAGCCTGACATAGAAGTCAGCAAAGGACTCGCCTGCAGCTTGCTTGCAGCTGGTAAACGCTCGCCGTCGAAGTGCCTCGTTGCTGGAGTCCCTGATGTGGTTCTGAAGGGTGTCGAGAATCTCATCAACGGACGAGGTTGAGTCTGGAGGCACCTGTAACGTGTGCTCCAACATTCGTTGCGTCTCCAACGACAAACACATCCTAAGCTGGATGTGTTGCTTTGAGTGTGGTAGACTTGGTATGTCGACCATGGTTGCGTAGTCTGTCCACCGTCGTCGCCATTCCTTGAAACACTGAAAGGATATGTCAGGTGGCAGCGGAGAAGGCGGATGTACTGCTGCCTTGGGAGCCGCCGGGAGAACAGCTGACGCGGCTGGTGACGTCACCCCTTGCACGTCTGGCGACGTTGGCTGAGGTGGGGTGAAAGGGGTGGAAGCGAATCTTGCCAGCAGCGCGTCAAAACGTACAGATTCTTCTCGACGCTGTTGTTCCCTCTCGACACGAGTTGTTTCGTCTCTTTCCACCATCCATTTAAGAAGCGACGAGACATCCATGTTTGTGGGGATAGAAACGACACTTGCAGTGGGTGGTGATGGTGGAGGAGGCGGATGAGTCTGTAGTGGGAAGAGGCCGCGGGTGGATGACGAAAGATGAGATTGTGTCTCGTCACTGCGAAACTCCTCTTGGGTGTTCCTTGTCTGTGGTTAAAGAACAGCTCTTCTTCCCTTTTGGGGCATGGTGCCTCAATACAAAAGCAAGATAATACAAGGTTTTGAACAGTGCAAACAGTGAAAGGCGTAAGTAAAGTAGTGGGTGTGTATGGAGCGAGGTGGCAACTGTGCGCCGGGTAGCGGGCATGGACAGTCCAGTAGTGTCTGCGTGACTTCTATGAGGGGAGGACGCGCGCTCTCACTTGTCCCGGATGCCGCACAACAGGAGGTCTTCTGTGTCTAAACTTTCTTGAATAAAATCAAACACAAAAGCAACCACCTCTAACACCACGCTACTAAAAAAAACACTGCACTGCACTGAACAAAAGAGCCCGTATTACTACCTCAAAGCAGGAAGATGATGTGGTGGCGTCTTTTCCGGCGAGGGAGTCTGAGTAAATCCACTGTGAGGGCCTGTAGGTCCTTGTAGGCTTCCAGGAAGTACTCACTGCGCCATGTTGGGTGCTCAGTCCTTAACGTAAGTTGGGGTCAAGAGACAGGCACACGTAACTGAAGGTTCTTTACTGGAAGTAAGGTACAAGCAAAAGGGGGGTCTTACAAAGATGCCCCGGGGCGGCAGACTGATCTCCGCGGGACGTGGGAGGTGCCGACTAGTAATTAGTCTTTATATTAAAAGGGGACAATAGATACATACATGGAATATAATATCCTACAGTTACCTCTTAAACCATGAGCATGGAGTTTCGTGAGGATACTGTGCCGCCATGTCATGTCGAAGGCTTTGTGAATGTCCAAGAACACTCCTATCATTAATTCTTTTTTGGCGAAAGCCTCTGAAATGCAATGCTCCAAGTGCATTAAATGGTCCTTCATGCTTCGGTATTTCCGAAAGCCCGATTGTTGACCACTTAACATATCTTTTGCTTCTAAAACAAAAAGCAGCCTTTTGTTGATCATGCGTTCCATGACCTTACAGAGACAGCTCGTGAGCGCGATAGGGCGAAACGCACTGGCCTCCGTAAGGCGACCAGTCTTTTTGGGTATAGGGATAACGTGAGCAAAGTGCCAAGATTGGGGGAAGGTATGAGTGGTCCAGATTCTATTATAAAAGGAGAGTAATTTAGTAAGTGAACTAGGGCCGAGATTTTGGAGCATGCTGTATGATATTTGATCTGTACCAGGACTGGAGCCTTTACAGAATTTCAGGTCAAGGAGTTCATCCGGCGTAAACTCTGAGTTGTAAACTTTGTTTACGCCTCCTGTGGCAAAGTTTGGGACTGTTTGCGTCGGACGCAACACTGAGGAGGCTGGATGTAGATCAGAATGCATGTCTGTGAATGTGCCTTGGAGCCCTATGGTGTACATGCGTGGGGCGTTTCGAGGTTGAGGCCAATATACCACCACTAAGTGTGCGACGGGACGGTCTATTACTGGTATACGGCCTGTCAACGACCCGGAAGACTCTACTCGGTATCATGGCAGCTAATTTGATTCAACAGCACCACCATCTCCACGCTGGTCGACACCGTCCACTAGCGGTTCGCCTTCACACTTTATGCCTGAGGTGTGAGCTGGACCTTGACGGTGTTGAACAGATGGTGCTACCAACCAAAGCCCCTTGGGAGACCAAAGCCACCACTATTACAAAATGGCTACCCAAGCACAAGCCTGCCATGACCGAAGTGGAGATAGGATATCACTTCCGGACTCTCGTCGCTAGCCTCCCTCCCTCGCTTCACCTGTACACTGACGGCTCCAAGTCGAGTTGATATGTGGGTGCTAGTGTTTCATCGCGTGAATGTGCCTCAGATTCCGTCTACCTACCCATACATCGGTTTTTTCCTCAGAACTTTTTGCAATTGATAAAGCCACAGCTTATGCACTAAATTCAAATCATAACGTAATTGTCATTTTCAATGACTCTATTTCAGCACTTCAGCCGATAGATTCAGGGCGCACGGATGCCAAAGAAATCCAAGGCAACGTCATTAATAAGCTAAATTCACGCCGTAAGTCTTTCTCTTTGTTTTGGGTGCCTGGTCATTCGCGTATTTACGGGAATGAACAAGCTGACATGCTGGCTAGGTCCGCTGCAGAGCTCAAGGGAGTGTGGAACCTCCGTCGCGATCTGCAGTCATGTCTCTCGGCTGCAAAATCATCAATTTACCTCCTGTGGCAAAGTCACTGGGACAACCTCAATCTTACAACAGTAAAACCATCCTAGGCGAGTGGGCTTCCTCCAAACGCCACAAGGCGTCATGAGGTGGTTCTCGCACGCCTCAGAATGGGCTGCACCCTACCGACCTACATGCTCCCTTATATCGCCCACGCCTTCCCACGGCTGGCCTTGGCTGGGGACCACGTGGACCGGTT